>BQNB010049091.1:0-42216 GCA_026074375.1 Tanacetum coccineum | reverse complement strand
TTTTGATGAAAAAATGAGTGGCTAGGATTGGTTCATTGGGTCTATGACAAATATTGGGTCTATATTGAACTTTTGGCCACACTAATATACCTGCTGATTTTGGAGAATGAAAATGGGACTCATTTTGGCCTTTTGAAAAACTAAAAAAAGTTGACAGATTTAGTTAAAGAATTAAAGAAAACCAAGGGCTCTTAACCTAGTTGATTTTTACTTTAAAAAGAGAAAGAAAACACTACTCCTAAGCTGGTTTTAACAGCTTAACTAAATAAGCACTTTGGAACCTTTTTAAAACTAACAGACTTGAGAACTATTTAGAAAAGTTGGAAAACTACTTGTGAACTTAAAAACTTTTTGAAAACAGGCTCAAACAAGCCAAAAACTCATGCTAAAGTTAGCCAAATGGTTACAACCCATGCCATGCCTGTTTTGACCCATTTTAGACTTAAACCAAACACCCCTTTAAGATTTTCAAAACTGATTTTAAGACATATAAAAGCTGAATTAAGCTAAAACTTTTAAAGACTACTACTACTTATGCAATATTAAGCAATAAAAATATGAAAAGCAAAACAAATAAGTACTTTTAAAGGATAATAAGCTAATGACACAAATAAGCTATATTAGACAGTTTTTAAGCAAATTGCATGTAAATGAAAGAAAAGTAACTAGAAGGCATACTTAAGCATAAATAAACACAAATAAGCACAAAAGACATAGATAAGCTGAAAATAAGCTAATAAGCAATGCTACAGTAACAATAAGCTAAAATTTAAAAGGAAATGTACCTTTGATCCTTGCTCAAAACAGGATCAAGTGAAACCTAATAAGCTCTAAACCTACCCAAAGCTTATGAATAAGCTTAAACTAAGCAATCCCAATGAGCCATCCAATATTGCTCATTCATCCACACTTGATCCAACAGTAGCTTTTACCTCTTTTTTTTAATTTTCCTTAAATTTTTAAAAACAGATTACAAATGGCTTATATTGAGAGCTTATATGAGTGTAAAGAAGTACAAACACTTAGAACAATATATGAAAAACAAACTGAATTTTTAAAAAAAAAGAGTACAAGTACATTAAAGTTTTTAAAAACTGAACTTAAAGAAATTTTGCACTTAAAATAAACTAACTCTCTAAAAACTAACACACTTTTGCCACAATGGCTTACATTGCTTAAATAGGAAAACATAAGCTAGGGTTTGGTCTTCGTATTCTTGTCTTCTTGCTTATGTGTTTCTTTGTAGACACACAAATGAAGTGTGTTTGTTGTGAGAGTGTAAACACAAACAATCCTGGCCCTTCATTCACCTTGGTGCCCAAGTCGAAATTTATCAACCATTGATGAATTTGGTGGGTTTTTGGATTGCCAACATGGCAAACCCATGTGGGGGGGGGTGGGGTTTAGGATTGTGAAGTTTTTGGAGTATTGTGGGAGGTCAACGAGGTGACAGAGGTGGGGTATTGGAATTTGGCGGGAAAGTTATGGAGAAGATGTACAGTGATTCGAATTTGGGGTGAGGGTTTGTGGGTTTGGCAAGTTTGGTCCTCCAAGGATATAAGTGTGTTTGCAATTTTCGTCCTTGGTTAATGAGAGTTTGGGGACTTGGGCAGTTTCAGTCCCTGAAAGTTATAAAGGCAATTGCATCACAAGTCCTTGTGGGATATAAGTATTGGTCCTTGGCAGTTTTGCCCCTTGTGGTTTAACTTTTCCAAATTGGCAGAATTAACCCTTCTCTTTATTTTCTTCTTTTCTTCTTTTAAGACAAGTTTAGGGATTTAACAAGTTTAGTCCCTAAACTTGTTTTTCTTGACTTTTGGCTTCGGGGTTGACTTGGGTTGACTTTTCTACACTTGGGCTTGGACTTGACTTTGTCTTTTTCCACGCTTTTCCATTCCGTGTCCGGTTTTGTCGTTTTGGCTTCGTTTTTCGTCTTTTTCTTAGATATCCGTTCCTGCACAACACAATTAGCAAAACAAGCATATATTTGGCATTTTAAGTCCGTTTTTGGTTATTTTAGCTCGTTTTTAAAGGTAAAAGGTATGTGCCTTTTTCAGTAATTAAACAATTACCATTGGTTCTTGCCTTCCTTTCCTTTTCAACAGCATGAATTTCTGCAGGAGATACTGGTGGAAGTATTCTAACAACACCATCTTTTCCAGTTGAGATTCTCTTCTTTGAATTTCCATTCTGAATTACGTTCCAAACATCATTGTCAATGTACTTACGGTATTGCTCCATCTCCCTAGCACATAGTATCTTACTCCTCCTTCTTCAGAATTGGGAGTTTGATATTTGAGATAGCAGTTGTTTGAGGAATCACCTGTTGTTGTTGTTTTAGGTGCAGCACCAGTGTCTGATGCATCTTCATGGTTTGATGCCTCATCATCACTGAGGTGTTGAGAAAACTCATCATTAGCAGGTTGAGACATTTTTGTAAAGATCTGAAATAGGGTGTTTGTTTGTGGTTCTTGTGATTCTTCTTACTCAGAGTCCCTCTATTGGCTCTGATACCACTTGTAGGTCCCAAAGTTTGGATCGATATAGCCTTTTGTAAGCCAATTGCATATCTTGAATAAATCCAATATCTATATGAGGAACGAATGACTATGAATACTATGTTGCATATTGCGGAATCTTAAACAAAAGTTTAGATAGAACATTGTAAACTAACGTTCGTTATTATTGCTATTTGATTTCTATATATGATACTATTTCGATTCTTCTTTTTACATATGATACTTTTGATTCTATATCTTCTAACTCTATACCCTAGACTTCTTTTTTACACAAGAGTCCATTAGAGTTTATAATATTTTCCTAACATATCTAGTCAACCATATTGAATACCATAATTAAGTATTCAATATGTTTCTAACTATGTGGTCAACATTAATCAAATGTATTCAATACTTTCCATAATCAATTGTAACTCCTCAATCAATATTAATCACCTCAATTAAACTTCTCATCAACATAAAGTCTTCAATCATCATTAATGTCTTCAATCAACATTAATGTCTTCAATCAACATAAAGTCTTCAACCATAAAGTCTTCAATCATCATTAATGTCTTCAATCAACATTAATGTCTCTAGTTGAAAATTCTCTTTTATCATTGACTAGTAGCATTAATATTTAACAGTATTAAAAAGACTTTTAATTCCCAACACTCTTGATCCTCCTTGATCTGCTTTGATCTTGTTAGAACTTCATTTGAGTGTTTATTGAATTTTTAAGGTGTGATTTGAAAGAGTGTGTGTTTCGGCTATATATAAGGCTCATATAACCCTTAGTGCCCAAGTATACTTAGAGTAGGGATCAAGGGCTGTAGAGTGATGACTAAGGAAGAGTATAGGGTGACTAGGAAGAGCTAGAACTAGCTATGATGAGGTGTGGGGTGGTGGTGTATCCACGACATATAAGAAGGGACAAGGAGGTGACAAAACAAACTTGGTGGCAAAGGGAGGTGATGGAGGTGCTTGTGTGCTTGCTTGGTTACATGGTGGTGAGGTCATAGAGGTGATTGATGTGCTATATTGCTAGCTTAGGCGTAAATGGGTTAAAAAATGAAAGAAAAGGATGTCGGGTTGGTTTTGGTTTCGGCTTAGGGTTTACGGTTTTAATTTGAGTTAGGGTTAGGGTTTAGGATAGTTTAAGGTTTAGGATTAAGATTAGGGTTTAGGATTAAGGTTTAGGGTTTAGTTTTAAGGTTTAGGGTTTAGTTTTAAGTTAAAAATGAAATTAGGGTTTCGTTTAGGGTTTAGGGTTTTAGATTAGGGTTTTAGGACGATTTAGGGTTTAGGTTTAGGGTTTAGAAGTTGTGCATTGAGTGTTTGTACCTTGTGCTAAAGTGGTAGTAAGAAACTAAAGTGATTTAGGAGGTAAAATGACCTAGTTTGGTTTTCTTGCATTATTGACTTATACATTGGGCTTTAGAAAGTTGTACATGATTTAGGGAAGAAGATATTCAAATTTTGTGCATTGTTCCACTTATACACTGTTTAGCGCTTCTACTATTATTTTATATGTATTAAAATACTTATTAATTAAGGGTTTTGATATAAATGTTAACGTTTAATGTTTGTTTTGATATATCGTTCTAAATGGTACGTTAAATGGATAATGTACTTGTAAAAATGATATTAAGATATAAACTTGACATATTAGGATATATGATATAAACATAGATATAGATGGCATTGATAGAGGTTGCGTGAGCTCGTTTACTTTAGAGATGCAAGTTACGTTGCATAATGAGATAAAGCAAAAAATTTCCCTGTAAGAAGGTGATATATTTATAATAGATGGATATTACATTGCATCTAATTTAATAGATGGATATTACAGTGCATCTAATTTAATAGATGGATATTTACATTGATGAAAATTGCGGGTTGTTATAGTCTCCCCCCTTAAAAGAAATCTTGTCCCGAGATTTAGTTGGATGCCGGAGTGATGTTTGAAAACAGATGTGGATACTTGGCACGAATTTGATCTTCGCGTTCCCATGTAAATTTTGGTCCTCTTTTAGAGTTCCATCTTACTTTGACTATAGGAATACGACTTTGTTTCAGTTGTTTAACTTCTCGATCCATGATCTCCACTGGTTCTTCCACAAAGTTAAGTTTGTCATCGAGCTGAAGCTCTTTCATTGGAATGACAAAGGATTCGTCAGATAAGCATTTCTTTAGATTTGAAATGTGAAAGGTATTGTGGACATGACTGAGCTTTTCATGAAGCTCAAGTTTATATGCCACTGGACCAATCCGTTCAAGGATTTTGAATGGTCTAATGTACCGGGGATTAAGCTTTCCTCGTTTTCCGAATCGGATGACACCTTTACGAGGTGATACTTTCAACATAACACAATCTCCAATTTGAAATTATAAAGGCTTTCGCTTGACATTGGCGTAACTTCTTTGCCGATCTCTTGCAGCCTGCAAGCGTTGTCGAATTTGCACTATCTTTTCAGTGGTTTCATGGATTATTTCTGGTCCTGTAAGTTGAACATCTCCAACTTCGGCCTAGCAAATAGGTAATCTGCACTTTTGACCATAGAGTGCTTCAAACGGTGCTGCCTTAATACTGGCATGATAACTGTTGTTGTAAGAGAATTCTACCAATGGTAAGTGTCTTTCCCATCCTTTTCCGAAGTCTATGACATAGGCTCGAAGCATGTCTTCAAGTGTTTGAATGGTCCTTTCATTCTTTCTATCGGTTTCGGGATGATATGCTATACTCATGTCTAATTGAGTACCCAAGGCACTTTGTAGTGATTGCCAAAATATGGATGTGAAATGACTGTCATGATCCGAGATGATGGATATTGGCACACCATGTCGGGAGACTATTTCTTTAATGTACAACCTGGTAAGGGTTTCCATACTATCTGTCTCTCAGGTAGGTATGAAATATGCGGATTTTGTAAGGTGATCGACAATGACCCAAATTGTGTCATGTCCGTTTGATGTTTTAGGAAGTTTTGTAATGAAGTCCATTGTTATTCTTTCCCATTTCCACATAGGAATCTCTGGTTGTACCAGTAAGCCAGATGGCTTCTGACATTCTGCCTTAACTCTAGAACATGTCAAACATTTGCCAACATATTCCGCGATGATTGCCTTCATGTTAGGCCACCAATAGAGTTTCTTTAGATCCTGGTACATTTTGTCAGAACCCGGATGAATTGAATACTTCGATTTATGAGACTCATGCATGATTAAGTCTCTCAAACCACCGAAAAGTGGTAGCCAACTTTGATTTTTGATACAACGAGTTCTATCAGGACTAATTTCAAATGATTTGTCCATCCCTCGTAGGTTTTTGACTTTGATGTTTTCTTCCTTGATTGCTTCGGTTTGAGCTTCGAGGATTTGAGTTGGTAATTTTGGGTGAATGGTCATGATTAATGATCTGATTCGGAGTGGTTTGATTTGTTCCTTTTGGCTTAAGGCATCTGCTACGACATTTGCCTTTCCAGGATGATAACAAATCTCACAATCATAATCTGCAAGCAATTCTAACCAACGGCGTTGCCTCATGTTTAATTCTTTCTGATGAAGAATATGTTGAAGGATTTTGTGATCAGTGAAAACTGTACACTTTGTACTGTATAGATAGTGTCTCCAGATTTTAAGAGCGAACACTACTGCTCCTAATTCGAGATCATGAGTGGTATAGTTTTCTTCATTAGGCTTAAGTTGTCGGGATGCATATGCAATAACCTTCTCTCTTTGCATTAACACTACTCCTAGACCTTGATGGGATGCATCACAGTAGACAACAAAATCGTCATTTCCTTCGGGTAATGCTAAGATTGGAGCTTCACATAGCTTCTGTTTTAGCAGTTGAAAAACCGATTCTTGGTCTTCGCCCCAGATATACTTCTTGTTTTTCTGGGTTAATTCAGTCTAAGAGGTAATCTATAGGGTGCGCGGGCTACAGGCGTTGCTCCAAGAATTAAATTGATTTGGAATTCTACTTGGCGAACGGGAGGGAGGCCAGGTAGATCTTCAGGAAAAACTTTTGGGAATTCTCTAATTACTAGGATATCTTCTAGTCGTTTCTCGTCTTGCTTCTTTTTCATTACTTGGGCTACGAAAACTTGGAGAAGAAAGAAGGAGGAGATGAAGAAAGAGGAAAGAAAATGAAAGATAAGAAAGATTGAAAAGAAGAGAACACCAAAAAAAAGAGAGAAAAGAGAAAAGAAAAGTATGAAAAAAAGAGAAATGAGAAGAAAGAACGTGAGAGACAAAGAGAAGAAAAAAAAAAAGGAAAAGAAAGAAATGAGAGATAAAAAAAAGAAATTGAAAAAGAGAGGAAAAGAAAAAAGGAGAATAAGAAGAAAGAAGATAGGGGAAAGAAGAGAAGAAGAAAAGAAAAGAAAGAAGAGAAGGAAAAAAGGAGAAAGAGCAGATGAAGAAAAAATGAAGAAGAAAAAAGAGAAGAAGAAGAACAGGAAAGATTTAAATGAGAAAGAAAAAGAGGAAGATAAAGAAAATAAAAGGAGAAAATGAGAAAGAAAAAAAGATTGAAATTGAAGAAGGAGAGAAATAAGATTGAAATGAGACAAAAGTAAGAAGGAAAAAAAGAATAGAAAGAAGAGAAGAGTAAAATGGAGAAAAATAAAGAAAAAGATGAAAAAAGATGAACGAAAAAAAAAGAAAAAAGTTGAAAAAAGAAAAGAGAAAAAGGAAGACATCCACTGGATATATACCTTTCAGTTTTTATACAAGATATGAGATTTAGTTGGGTCTTACTTCGGTCACCTCGAATGATCAAAGTTTCACCGTCGATTGGGATGTGGACGACTTTCTCGTCATAGATAATTCTAGCATGATACTTGGATAACCAATCCATACCAATGACAACGTCCGAAACAACCTAAGTTTTAATTGGCATGAGATCAATATTCGAAGAGTTTGAATTTAAACACAGTTAAGGTCCAACCCTGGATAATGGTGTTTGGTGCTTACTAGTTGTCCGTCAGCCCATTTCGATAATCGTATAAATATCTATTGTAGATAGGCGGATATTAGCAAAAGGCAAGAGATATGAAAATGAATCATTTAATATCGCTACCGATCAAATATACTCTAGCTAAATGCTGGTTTAAGAGAAACATACCCGTAACTACGTTCGGGTCTTGATGAGCTTTCCTATCCCTTAGCATGTATAGCTCCTCACTTAAGGCATTGATTGTGTGTCCTTTCGTCACTGATTTGTATAATGCCCTTTTTCTCCATAGGCATGACAAATAACATGTCACTGGTAGTTGATTACTTCTAGTGGCTGGCCTCTTGTTTCGGCAGTTCTTGGTCAAATGGCCCATATCTTGTGGCAAGTATTACAACTTAATAGTACAAGTCCGGGTGATGGAGATCACATTGTTCTACATAATGGAATTTCACGAATACCGAATTGTCCACAAGAGTGCAGCATCCTTTGACCAGCTTCTTGCCTTCGGTTGTTGTGGTTCGTGATTGTTGAAGGGTTGTTGGTGTTTGAGTTACGGTAGATGTGTTGTTGCGGTAATTGTGGTTGTTGTTGAAATGAGTTCTTCTGTCGTCAACTTTCGTTTATGATCAAGTGATACTTGCATGGAGTATGCTTTTGTTCACCTGATCCTAAGCCTTTGGCTATGATAATGGCTTTCTTCTAAAGTTTTGAGGTTTATAGCGGTACATTTCTTTCAATACTTCGAGGTAATTCCTCCGATGAAAGCTTCCCGGAGTTTCTTCTCGGTGTTGTACCATGTTCGGAGCATAGAAACTGTCTAATTCTTAGAATCTAACTTCTTACCTATGAGGTGGTGTGTTTCTAAACGTAAGTGTTGAGATCATTTCCCTTTACAGTCAGATTGTAAAGTTCATCTTCCATCTTTCTGACTTCAGTTCGAGGATAATACTTGTTTGTTAAGAGCCTTTTCAATTCAGTCTAGGTGATTTGATTTGCTTATCTACTCCATATGTTGGGCGAAATGCATATCCACCCGACCAAAGCATCATCAGTAAGGGTACAAGTAGCAAATGTTACTTTGTTTTCCTCGGTACATTTGCTTCGAGAGAATAATGATTTGGTTCGTTCAAACCTGCGGATGAGGCCAACTGCTCCTTCCATACCATTAAAGTAGAAAGGTTGATAGCTTATGAATTCTTTGTAATTTCCTGTTTTTGCTACAGGAGTTCCAGTAGGTCCGGTGTTCCTGTTGGGATTACTAGTACCTGCCATTGTTGCAGCTTGTGCTTCCAGAGCCGCAATGACACTGTAAGAAACTAGTTTCTTAATGGCAGCTTGAGTCATGGTCGGTGCTTCAGATGTTGACGTCCTTTGGGGAGGCATTCTATCAACATAAGACAACACGTAATAAGAATGATATCACAAGTCTTAAAATGATCAAAGTGCAAAAATAAACATTGTCACAATAGTGATATCGAAATCATAGATAATTAATATCAAATAAGTGTCTATGATTTATTTAGAAGTCAGGGTATGATTCATAATGATGATGACGGAGATGATGATGCAAGAGAGAAAAGTCAGTATTATGAAATAACAAGGTATATAACGGGATTGCCATTGTATTATATCATGAACAACTTGCCTTTGTACTATACATAGTCAAGATTTGACAAGTGTTTTTATTTATACCACACATCCTGTGGCTAGGCTCTAATAAAAGCGATATCGTTGAGTTCATTGATGGCATTCAGAAGACTTTCCTTATCTTCTTGATGACGAATCTGGATATCGTTGACGATGTTTTCTAGATCAGTAATTCTGAAGCGAGCCAGAGAAATTTTGTGGTTATTTCCCATCTGCTTCTTCTAAAGTTTATAAATTTGAGCATGAGCTTGTTGGAGTTCTACTTCTAGATTGTCAAAGTCTTGTTGGTTAATCACCCAACCTTTTCCGAGTCCTTCGATTTTGTCTTCCATGTATTTAATACGGTCGAGAGAAAGTTCATCTAGATGATTCAAGATTTCCTTAATTTTCTCTTCGTGATGTTCCAGACTTGTCTTACAAGAGCTTTCTCCTATCTCAAAGTCTTGAGGTAGGGCAGAAGTAAATGAGGATGATCGATCACAACCTCGTTTCTATGGTGGTAATAATTCCTCAGGATGAAATAATTCTTAAGGATTAAGCATTGATGATAGAGGTATGATAGTTGGAGGTGGGATAGGTGATTTTTTAGCATAGAATGCTTGCATAACTTTCATGTAAGTATCATCATGAAAGAGCGAAAGAGTTGGTGAAGCCATTGGAACTACGCCAAATGAGTTTGAAAAACTAGAATATGTTTTTCCCGGTGAAGCTGGGACATAGTCCGGAGAAGCCAGATTAAAGTCGAGAAAGTTGGAGGAAAAAGCATCCTCAATACCAGAAGTAAGATGGTTGGGAGATGACATCACTCTCTTAACAACCCATAGGTAAATAACATAAGTTATTTATATAATAGTATAATAGTTATGTATCTTGACATACTATTCTGGAAATGTAGTGGCACAGAGGACTTTCTTGGCTAGAAAAAGAAAAGTAGTTATAGTTAAGGTATCCACCTTGTTCTCTATAACCGTGGCTCTTGATACCAATCTATAACACCCCCATTTTTACACATATAGCAGTGGAAGCTAATCTGGGGTATTATTTCATAGTACAACAGTCATAATCATAGAAATTGAATCGTAACGAGACGTTTTTAAAAGATAAGTTATCATTCATTTATTCATCAGAGTTTTTACAAAAAGTGAGTTCCTAATACCTACATGAAAACATAAAGTTTGAATGATAACAGTTTAGCCATCTTCAAGTCAGTGCCACTCCGTGCCTTAAGTTGCTCAATTACCTGAGATAAGCATGCTAAAAAGTCAACACAAAGGTTGAGTGAAATTCATAGGTTTAAGTAAAGTAGTTTGAATACAAGTTCAATAGTGGATTACGTTGTATATACAACCCATCTTTTAATAATTGCATCAAGTAAAATTCACAGGAAAAAAGCAATATTATTGCCCTAAGCTCATGTCACCAAAGCCTTAGGTTAAATAATCACAAATAATTGCCCCAACGGGTATCTTTGCCAAAACACCCGTAAAGTTATTTAAATGTGTGTTATTGGTTATCGACAATATAGGTACACCAACGGGGAGTCCAGTCCCAAATAGATCTATTCACAGCATTCGCACTTACCCCGAAGAGTAATTAACGGTTCATGATAGTAGGGACTTAATGGCAAAAGTAGGGACTTAGGCAATAATGTATCAGGATAGCATATAGAAAAATACTTGCATTCATGGTTTATAGCATGTATCCCCCTCACGGGTTTATGAAAACATTTAAAAGATTGAATGCGAGGCTATGAACTCACCTAAAATAACATGGGAAATCAGTGATGGCAAAAGTAAATGAATGAAATGTAACGGCTTCTGCACACAACCTGGGTAATATGTCAAGTCTTAGTTTGATTGGATATGTTTTATGTCATAATGAAATATCATTTTGATTGGATTTATTATGGAAATATCGTATCACTGTTCGGGCCATCATAATTCAGAGGTCATGTAGTAAACGTTCGAGGAGCCAGGACACTTTAAATCGTAAATCCAGTAAACTCGTCAAAACGTACACCCAAATGAAACCCCTTATATGAAGCTACCTAGTAATGTGATACATTATTGTTTTATGTTTCTTCAAAAGCTAGAATAATTTATATATATTTTTATAATTAATATAAAAATATAATATTTTATAAGTTTGCAAAATTGGCAATATATACCCCTGGTTTATAAACTTTTACAAGTTTAGTCCTTTATATATAAAGTATATATAATTTAAACCTTTAACTTTAAATTTGGCAAAATAGGTCCTTATAGTTAAAACTTTAAGAAAATGACATTTTCAGCCCATTTAGTTATAAATTTCAGAAAGTTACGATATATACCCATATGGAATAAGCTAAAATAAGATGTTCCAACGTAAAAAAAAAGTTTAGAAAAAGGATCAGTTAGCTAGAAAATAAAAACGGGTTATTTTTAGGGTTTTTATCAAAAACACATGGGTTTGCGGATTCAAAGCTTCAAACAAGAGTTAACATACAATATTACAAGTATTATGAACATTATTGTACAGAATATAAGCTTATGGAACAAGATCTTAGGCTTACTTGAGCTAAAATGGGTCAAAATGGGGTTTTCGGGTTCGTACGCCTAGTAACGACTTCAAGGCTTCGTTTTTCTTAATTCTTGGATTCTATTCTGAGCTTAGGGACTTCTTATGATCTTCTATTGCTGCTATGGAAGGCTAGAATTCCATTTGAGGGTATGAGATGAGATGTGTGAGATAAAATGAAATATGGTGTATGTTTCGGTTTATATAGGGGTAAAAACACTTGGTGGCCAAGTTTTCTTAGCATATAAGAGCTTGATAAGTGTCTAAGCTAGTTGAGGTGAGTATTGAGGGCTAGTATGATGAGTCTTATAAGCTAGAAACTAGATATGAAGTGTTGGAGGGGTGTTTGTGGCCACGACAAGAAAAGGAAGACAATGAGGTAATGGAGGTGCTTGTAAGCTACTTGGTTGCTTGATTGTGATGTCATAGAGGTGCTAAGGTGCTTGCTTGAGGTGCTTGGTTGCTAGCTTGGGTGTAAAAATGGGTCAAAATGGAAAGAAAATGGTGTCAGGTTGGTTTTTCTTTTGGGTTAGGGTTTAGGGTTTTAAAATGTGGATTAGGGTTAGGATTAAGGGTAGATTAAGGTTTAGGATTAGTGTTAGGACTGATATTTAGGATTAGATTAAAGGGTTAGGGCTTCAGTTTAGGTTTTCGGGTCTAGTTTTTTAGTTGAAAGTGAAATTAAGGTTTAGGGTTTTGTTTTATGATTTAGGGTTTTAAAACATGGATTAGGGTTCAGATTATGGATATATTAGGGTAAGGAGTCATAGCATTAAGTTACATGTAACCGTGTGGGTAAGTTTTTGTAAAGTTTAAACATGGTTTTAAGAACTTAAATGACAAATTAGGATTTTTAGGCATGATTAGGCTTTTACAATTGTGTGTTTTAAGACTTGACATTGAGTTTGGAGGAAAAATATAATCAAATATTGTCATTTTACACTTGTATACATTCTTGAAAGAGTTTAGAACAATCATTTTTATATGTATACGTTACGTTTAATGCTTGTTTTTGAAATAACGTTTTGAAAAGTATGTTAAATGGATAATATACTTAGTGAAATGATATTAAGATATAGACTTGACATATTAGGATGTTTATATGATATAAACATAGATATAGATGGCATTGATAGAGGTTGCGTGAGCTAGTTTATTTTAGAGATGCAAGTTACGTTGCATTATGAGATAAAGCAAAAAAAATCTCCGTAAGAAGGTGATATATTTATATAGATGGATATTACATTGCATCTAATTTAATAGATGGATATTACAGTGCAATCTATTTATGGAAGGATATATACATTGAATAAAATTCGGGTTGTTATAACGAACCTCCTTTTACCTTTAGGGGAATGAGTTCAAAACCTTTAAATTCCCAAGAGGCGATTGCTAAACATCAAAAACCATATTAGCAGGAGTGCTTGCCCCTGGTTTAGGATCACTTAGGAATTTAACTGATTTATCCTAAATATCTCAACTTCCTCCTTGTCTTCCTTATCTAGAACATAATAAGGATTAGAGGTAGGAATACTAGAAGAGTCGTACGAAAAAACTACCTTCCTCCTTTTCTTTGGAGCTTCATTCTTACCATTTCTGACTAACTACTAGAGGATGGGATATTACTATCCATAGAAGGCTGAACTCAGGTCTTAGTAGTAAACGAACCAGAATTAGATGTCTTAGATGTTGGGATTAAAAGACATCTGAGTGATGTTGAAGTAACTACTGCTAATTTGAAAGTTACTACTGTTGGTTATGTTTCTACTACTGATGAAGACTGTAGGAAATATTCTAAGTCATTATTACTGCTAGAGTAAAGTTACAACTTCTAGTGTAAAAGTTAAGACTGTTAGAGTATTTCTGCTGCTAGAGTTATTTGGTTAGAAGATCATGATATCTTAGGAATATATTGTAAACCGACTAGGACTCCTTGGTGTATAAAAGGAGGACCTAGTGTATAAAATTCGATATCATCATCTCATTTTTCATATACAGTCATTTATAGCTTCAAGGTTTTGTATAACCCTAACACTATCAAGAGTGTTCGTATTAACATATTGAGGCTTAAGGTTTGGTATTATACAATCTTATTTGTTACTATTTTATTGCTTATTCTTCTTAGTGTCATAGACAAGATTCTGCATAGTCTTTGATATATTCAATCAAAGTTTCTACCATAGTTGTCTTGGATTTATTCAATACAACTAAGCCTTAAACAAGCTAAGCAAGATCTATTCAAGTTGGGATCAACAAGTGGTATTAGAGCTTGTTGAGAAACTTTGAATAAGAAGAAACAATCTACACATACCAGATCTATTTGTTTGTGAAAACATGGAGTCAATATCTGCATAAGTGGTTGTTGTTGCAAAACTTCCAGTGCTCAATCCAAATGAATTCAAGCTATGGAATATGAGGATCAAACAGTACTTCTTAATGACTGATTATGCTCTTTGGGAAGTAATAGTAAATGGTGACTCACCTCCACAAAAGAGAACTGTTAATAGTGTTGAGCAAACATATCCTCCTACAACTACAGAAGAGAAGTTAGCAAGAAAGAATGAGTTAAAGGCAAGAGGGACACTATTGATGGTTCTTCCAAATGAACATCAACTAAAGTTTAACTCCTATAAAAATGCCAAGTCTCTGATGGAAGCTATAGAGAAGAGGTTTGGAGGTAATAAGGAGTCAAAGAAAGTACAAAAGATAATTCTTAAACAGCAGTATGAGAATTTCAATGGAAATAGCTCAGAAGGATATGACCTGATTTATGATAGGCTGCAAAAGCTTATCAGTCAGCTAGAGATTCATGGAGAAACTATTTCTCAAGAAGATCTAAATCTGAAGTTATTAAGAAGTCTGCCATCTGAGTCGGAAGCTCATACCCTATTTAAGAGGAACATAACTAGATTTATACAACTCTAAAGGCATGATGCCTTATACAATAATTTGAAGATTTATGAAACTAAAGTTAAAGGGTCATCTAGCACAAGCCAAAACACAGAAAATGTAGCTTTTGTGTCTTCCAATATCACTAGCAGCACCAATGAAGCACTTAAGACTGCTCATGGTATTTTTGTTGCTAACTCCAAGGCTAATGCTTCTACTTTACCAAAATGTTGATAGTCTGAGTGATGCAGTGATCTACTCCTTCTTTGCTAGTTAGTCTAACATTTCATAATTAGATAATGAAGACCTAAAGCAAATTGATTTTAAATGATATAAGAGAATGGACTTGAAGTGGCAGATGGCAATGCTGACAATGAGAGCAAGGAGATTTCTCAAGAAGATAGGAAGGAATCTAGGTGTTAATCGGACTGATACAATTGGCTTTGACAAGACCAAGGTTAAATGCTATAATTGCCATAGAATAGGTCACTTTGCTAAGGAGTACAAGGCTCGTAAGCAGCAAGACAACAGAAACAGGGAGATAACGAGAAGGACTATGCCAGTTGAGGAAACTACTTCAAATGCTTTAGTATCTCAGTGTGATAGCTTTGGCTATGATTGGAGTGACTAGGGTGAAGAAGGACCTACCAATTTTACACTTATGGCTTATACTTCTTTAGGTTCTTAAAGTTCCTTACAAACACAACACTGAGGTATCAAAACTTGTTTCTAACGCCATGTTTAAAACTTATGAAACTCTCCAAAGAACATTATGATAATCTGACAAAAGATTATAAATAATTCGAATTAAATGTAGGAAGCTTATAAAGCATTGTCTATACTCTGTAGAGCTAGACTAGAAGTGTATAAAAGATTGAGGCTGTTTTTGAAGAGGGCATAAAGGTTTTAAAACTTGATATTATGTTGAGAGATAATGCACTAACACAGAAGCTTAAAAGCATTTTGAAAAAAGCTGCAAAAAGAAAGAGAGATTTAAACTTACCTTAGAAAAGTTTAAAATTTCATCTAAAATCTAAACAAACTGTTTAGAGATTCAAGTAAGAGATAATTCCAAGACTAGTTTGGGGTTATGATAGTCAGTGTTTGAATAGTCATGAAATGATAAGTACAAGAAACGGTGAAGGGTATCATGCAGTTTCCACCTCTTATACAAGAACCTTCCATGCTACCTAAACCTGATTTGGTACTTGCTAATAAGGATGAATATGTTTTTAGTGAGTCAGTAACTAGTGTACATGCAGTTGCAACTAGTGAAATTAAGACTAGTGAGTCAAAACCTAAGTCTGTTAGTGAACCACTTATTGAAGATTGGATATCTGACAGTGAGGATGAGAATGAGACTAAGTCTAAGTCTAAACGGAGAAAACCTAGTTTTGCTAAAGTAGAATTTGTTAAATCTAATGAGAATGTGAAATCACTTAGGGAATCTGTTAAGAAGGTAGAGAAAAATAAGCAAGCAAAATACCTTAGGAAAAATAGTCAAAGTCCTAGAGGTAACAAGAGAAACTGGAATAATTTGATGACTCAGAAATTAGGAAATAATTTTGAGTTTAAAAATAAAGCTTGTTATGTATGTGGCAATTTTAACCATTTGATCAAATATTATGATTTCTATGAAAAGAAAATGGTGGAAAACCTGTATGGAACAATGCTAGAAGGGTGAATCACCAAAATTCTCCAAGAATGTCTCACCCACATCCAAAAAGGAATTTTATTCCAAGAGCTGTTTTAATGAAATCTGGATTTAAAACACTTAATACTGCTAGGCAAAACTTTTCAAGAGTAGCAGTATCTGTTAATACTGCCAGACCAATTAATACTGCTTACCCAAGACCAATAGTGAACAGTGTAAGGCCTGCATCAAATGTTTTTAATAGAGCACATTCACATGTTAGAAGGCCCTTTAACAAGTTTACAACAAATAAGAACAATAATTTCTATGAAAAAGTTAATACTGTTAAGGGAAATGTTACTACTGTTGGGCCAAAAGTAGTAGTAAGTGTTGGGATTTAAAGATTTAATGAGACAAAAGAATAAAAGAATGAAACAAGAAGGACTAATTCAGCATTATAGGATTTTAGAAGACTTGAAGTCAAACAATAGTTATCTTCTCATTTAATGCAGTCAAACAGCGATTAATGCTGATTGAAGATTAATTACAACTTAAAGATTAATGCTGATTTAGTTTCCTAATTATTTAGTCAACCATATTAAACAAATTGACTAAGTATTTAATATAATTGTTGACTAGAATTAGCTTTCTTTGTAAGTCTTGATCTCTTCCTATATAAAGAGATCATAGACATAGGTTTAGTACATCCAGAAACATAGAGCTCTCCAATGAGAGTCGTCTAGCAAAGGGGTGTGTGTGTGCATCAAAGGTGTAAAACGTGTGTATGTGGGTTGACACGTCCCACAGGAAGATGTAGATGCTAGCATATGTGTGGTGTAGCCCCAAGATCATTAGTTTGATCCTGTTGATGTAATTGTCTTACCATTGACCAGGTAAGATTGGGGCTTGTAGTAGTCATTATAGTTAGAGATGATGATGAAAAACCTTGTATTAATAACAATGATTCAATGTTTGAATATTCCGCCTTTGTTATTAATTTATCCTAGATAAGGTCTAAACAACCTGAGCTTAAATGATTCTCAACATGTGGTAAACGATTCTCAACATCTGATACCAAGTGCATGGATTCAGGGGAAGTTCTTCATCTATATTAGCTTCAGGGGAAGCTTGTGCTTATTGGTTTTGTCATTATCAACTAGGGGAAGATTGTTAGGAATTATACTTTGAGTTGATTATGACAAAACATATTAAAGATGGAGGACCTACAAGACAAAGCTGGAATAACATTAATGCTGATTGAAGATTAGTCAAACAGTATTTAATGCTCAGCTAAAAGATAAAGATCAACATTAATGCTGATTGAAGATTAGTCAAATGGTATTTCATGCTGATTTATAGTTTCCTAAGTTTATTTGATCTTATCTTGTCTTGTAAACCCTAACCCCTCTAGTATATAAAGAGGGGTAGGCATCTAGGTTTATCATCCATTCAATTCACAATGTAAACCTAAAGGTGTGTGTGTGTAAGCTAGGCGTCAAGTCTTTGTAAGACGCCTAGCTTTAGTTGCTAGCTTATTAGTAGCTTAGTAGTATAGTAAGCCTTTGTATCCTGATCAAATACAATGAAAGGCTTAATGTTTAGTAGTAACACCTTGTTCTTAATTATGATTGTATTATTTGTTATTCCGCTGGATCATGATTATGATATCCTAGATGAGCTAGATCGTGGATCAACAGTAAGTGATAATAAGGGAAATAAGGCTAATGCTGTTATGGCCTCAGCATGTTAGGTTTGGAGACCAAAGAAAAAAGTTTTAGACCATGTCTTTAGACACAATGCTGCATCAATGAACTTTAAAAAATTTGACTATATTTATGCACAAGACAGATCCAAGTCAGTGATGGCTTGGGTCCCCAAAAGAAACTAATTTTCTTACCATTATATACAGGGCAATCCACAACAAGATTTGAAGGATAAAGGAGTAATTAACAGTGGATGCTCTAGGCACATGATAAGAAACAGATCCTATCTTACAGATTATGAAGAAATTGATGGAGGATTTGTTGCCTTTGGAGGTAGTACCAAAGGAGGGAAAATTACTGGGAAAGGTAAAATAAGAACTGGTAAATTAGATATTAAAGATGTGTATTTTGTAAAGGAACTAAAGTTTAACCTCTTCTGTGTCTCACAAATGTGTGACAAGAAGAATAGTGTTCTTTTACTTATACTGAATGTGTTGTTCTGTCTCCAGACTTTAAGTTAACTGATGTAAGTCATGTTTTGCTTAAAGTTCCTAGAAAGGATAACATGTACAGTATTGATTTAAAGAATGTTATTCCTCAAAGAGGTCACACTTGTCTCTTTGCAAAAGCCACATTAGATTAATCTAATCTTTGGCATAGGAGGCTTGGGCATATAAATTTCAAAACTATGAACAAACTGGTAAGGGAAAATCTTGTAAGAGGTTTACCTTCAAAAAATTTTGAAAATAATCACACATGTGTTGCTTGTCAGAAAGTAAAGCAACATAAAGCCTCTTGTAAGACCAAGTTTATAAGCTCAATCAGCCATCCTTTACAAATGTTGCACATGGATTTGTTCGGTTCAACTTTTGTAAAGAGTATAATAAAAAAATGTACTGCCTAGTTGTCACAGATGACTATTATAGATTTAGTTGGGTTTTCTTTTAGCAACTAAGGATGAGACTAGTGGAATCCTTAAGGCTTTTATAACGGGAATAGAAAATCAAATAAATCACATACTCAAATAATCAGATATGATAATGGAACTGAATTTAAGAATAAGGAAATGAATCAGTTTTGTGAGATAAAAGGGATTAAAAGAGAATTTAGTGTTGCTAGGAATCCACAACAAAATGGAGTAGCTGAAAATATGAAAAACAAGAACCATAATATAGGCGCAAAGGACTGATGCTACTATTCAAAGTTTTACCTACTACTTTTGGGCTGGAAGCGAGTAATACTGCTTGTTATGTACAAAATAGGGTATTAGTAAGTAAGCCTCACAACAAGACCCCTTATGAACTTTTCCATGGTAGAACACCAAGTTTAAGCTTTATGAGACCATTTGGGTGTCTTGTTACAACTCTCAATACCTTAGATCACCTAGGTAAGTTTGATGGGAAGGCTGATGACGGATTCTTTGTTGGATACTCTGTGAATAGCAAGGCATTTAGAGTATTTAATAGTAGAACCAGGATAGTAGAGGAGATCTTGCACATTGTTTTGCTTGAAAATAAACCTAATGTTGCAAGAAGTGGACCAACATGGCTTTTTGATATTGATACACTGACAAAATCTATGAATTATAAGCCAGTTGTTACAAGGAATCAATCTAATGGTAGTGTAAGTACAAAAGCATGTGATAATGCAGGCAAAGCCAGAGTGGAGACAGTACCTGGCAAAGATTACATACTGCTACCATTATGGACTCAAGATCCACCATTCTCTTCAAGTTTAAAGGATTCTCCTAATGCTGGATTCAAACCATCAGGGGAGGAGGAAAATAAGGATGCTGAAGATCCAGAGAATGAAGATAGTGAGGTGCCAAATACAAAGGAGCCAGGAGTTAATCAAGAAAAGGATGAAAATGTTAACAGTACTAACAATATTAATACTGTTAATACTGCTAGCATAAAGGATAATGATGTTGATGAGAATATAGTCTATGGATGTGTTGATGATCCAAACATGCCTAATTTGGAAGATACTGGCATATTTGGTGGTGCTTATGATGATGAAGACTTTGTTGCAGGAGGAGACATGAATAACTTGGAGTCTTCTATGCCTGTTAGTCATATTACAACAACAAGAGTTCACAAAGATCATCTAGTTAAACAGATTATTAGAGATCTACATTTAGCACCTCAAACAAGAAGGATGACAAAGAATTCTGAAGAACATGGTTTGGTGAGTTTAATTCAAAAGAGTTGAGAACAAACCAGAAAGACTTTCATAATTGTCTATTTGCTTGTTTTCTATCACAAGTAGAACCCAAAAAGGTAATTCAATCTTTAACAGATCCAAGCTAGATATAAGCAATGCAGAATGAGCTTCTAAAGTTTAAATTGCAGAAGGTTTAGACTTTGGTTGATTTATCATATGGCAAGAGGGCCATTGGAACAAAATGGGTGTACAAAAACAAAAAAGATGGGAGAGGTATTATGGTTAGAAATAAGGCAAGGCTGGTTGCACAGGGTTACACTCAAGAAGAGGGAATAAATTATGATGAGGTTTTTGCTCCAGTTGCTAGGATTGAAGCAATTAGGCTATTCTTAGCCTATGCCTCATTCAAAGACTTTGTTGTGTACCAGATGCATGTGAAGAGTGCATTTCTGTATAGCAAGATTAAATAGGAATTTTATGTCTTTAGGGTTTGAAGATCTAGAGTTCCCTGGCAGAGTTTATAAGGTAGAAAAGGCATTATATGGTCTACATCAAGCTCCTAAAGCTTGGTATGAGACTTTATCTACTTATTTATTGGACAATGGATTTTAGAGAGGTCAGATAGATAAGACTTTGTTCATTAAAAAAGTCAAGGTGATATTCTACTAGTTCAAGTATATGTTGATGATATCATTTTTGGGTTTACAAGGAAGGAGATGTGTACTGAGTTTGAGAAGATGATGCATAAGAAGTTCCAGATGAGTTCTATGGGAGAGCTCACATTCTTCTTAGGACTGCAAGTAACACAGAAAGATGATGTGATTTTTATCAGTCAAGACAAGTATGTGGATGAAATTTTGAAGAAGTTTGGTTTTTCAACTATGAAGACAGCAAGTACACCTATGGAGACTTCAAAACCTTTGATGAAGGATGAAAATGCTAAAGATGTTGATGTTTACTTATATAGATCAATGATTGGATCATTGATGTATTTAACATCTTTAAGGCCTGATATTATGTTTGATGTATGTGCATGTGCAAGATTCTAAGTCACGCCTAAAGTTTCCCATCTTCATGTTGTGAAAATAATCTTTAGATACTTGAAAGGTCAACCTAAATTGGGCCTTTGGTATCCTAAGGACTCACTATTTGACTTAGAAGCTTATACTGACAGTGACTATGCTGGTGCAAGTTTAGACAGGAAATCCACAACAGGAGGTTGTCAATTTCTTAGAAGCAGATTGATTTCATGGCAATGCAAGAAGCAAACTATAGTTGCCAACTCTACTACTGAAGCAGAATATGTGGCTGCTGCTAGTTGCTGTGGACAAGTACTCTGGATTCAAAATCAAATGCTGGATTATGGATACAATTTCATGAATACCAAGATTTTCATTGACAATGAAAGCACCATCTGCATAGTTAAGAATCCAGTGTTTCACTCAAAGACTAAGCACATTGAGATTAGACATCATTTTATCAGAGATTCCAATGAGAAGAAGCTTATTCAGATGATCAAGATTCACACAGATCAGAATGTTGCAGATTTGCTCACAAAAGCATTTGATGTTGGCAGATTTCAATATCTGATTGCAAGTATAGGAATGCTTAACCTCTGAAGTATTGATTGAGGGGAGGTTAATTGTGTTAATATACAGCAGATTATGTACAAATAATGCTTGAAATAGAATGGAACAGCAGCTAATGATGAAATTCACGTTAGTGCTATTGGCCTAACTTACTACTAGTAAGTATAATTAGTACTGCTGTTATAATTAATATTGTGAGCATTGAGAGAAAGCAAAAACAGATAGAGAGAAAAAGTGAGCTTAAAAGAATTGAGAGAAAGCAAAAACAAATAGAGAGAAAAAGTGAGCTTAAAAGAATTGAGAGAAAACAAAAACAGAGAGAATTGTAAGCAAAAAGAAATAAGAGATGTAGTGAGTTCATAAACAGAAAGAGAGATGTGTGAAACAAAAACAGACAGAGTGATTCAGTGAGAAAAAGAATTGAGAGATAAAGTGAGAATAAAAACAGAAAGAGAGCTTGTGAGAATCAAAATTGGTGATAGAAATGCTTTTTGGAACAAAATTGAGGTTAAAACTGGTAACTCAAAACTTAGTACTTCTGGGCATTACTTAGTACTGTTAGGCTAAACTTAGTACTGTTGGGCATTACTTAGTACAATTAGGCTAAAATTAGTATTGCTAGGCTACCGTTAATGCTGTTTGGAGAATAACAAATTTTTATTAATTAAATATAGCCGTTGAGATAATTCTGCCAAAATACTTCGCTTATAGGTTACCTTATTCTGGATAATTCATCATATTTCTTTAAATCATAAGATTTATTCAAGATAAATTCAGTCGGTCCAATCAAAACCTTAAGTGCTATCTATATAATCTCAACTGCCTTTTCTAAACACACATACTCTCATAAACGAACATAACCTAGAACTCTAATCGAACTTTTCTTAATCAACAATAGCGAATTTGGAATTCTGTGACACACACAACATCGTCGCCTACTTAAAGAAACCAGAGGGAAGTGAAGGATTTCACCAAATAGTGGATTTTCTTAATGCTAGTCACATAAGGTATGCTCTTACTGAAAATCTCACTATCTATGTTTCTCTCGTCAAACAGTTTTGGCAAACTGCTATTGCTAGAACACTTGATAATGGAGAAATAGAATTAACTGCTACAATAGATGGCAAAGTTAAAATTGTTACTGAGGCATCTGTTAGAAGGCATCTTCAATTAGCATATTCTGATAGTATTAGTTCTTTGCCAACTACTAAAATCTTTGAACAACTTTCCTTAAAGGGGTATGTGTCAACTTCTGACAAATTGACCTTTCAAAAAGGACACTTTTCCCCTCAATGGAGATTTCTCATCCATACCATCCTACATTGTCTAAGTCCTAAGAAAACCTCTTGGGAACAATTCAGCAGCAATATAGCAACTGCTATTATTTGCTTGGCCACTAATAGGAAATTTAATTTTTCTAAACTGATTTTTGATGGTATGGTATAAAACCTGGATAGTAAACACAAATTTTTAATGTATCTAATATTTATTCAAGTGTTTTTGAACAAGCACAAGAGACTGCTTCAACCTCTCACAAGACTTTATATTGCTCCTACCCACACTCAAAAACTATTTAGCAATATGAAAAGGGTTTCTAAAGGTTATACTGGGGAAAACATTCCATTGTTTCCTGCAATGATTGTTCAGGGACCAGTTGTTCAGGGTGAAGGATCAACACACCCAGTTGAGTCCCATCACACACCCACCAGTGCTCCATCAACCTCACAACCTTTAGGAGAACAGGGTTAAGTGGACACGGAGGCGTGTGGACAGTGGAGTTGAAATATATTGATATTAATGTTGACATGGTTGTTTGATGTTTATTTGTCAGAAAGAGAATTGGTATTTAAATTTAGATTTTTATTATAGATAGGATTATTGTGAATTAATGGGAGAGAGTTTTGTGTATGTGTATTTTTTAAGGGTAATAATTGATTTTTAGTATGGGTTTGGAGTTTGGTTTGTGTTTTGGGTGATGGAGTTTGAGTAAAATTGTAATATAATGTAAGGTATTAAATTAGATTTGTGTAATTTTTGTATTTGTTATTATGATTAGTAATAAATTGATAGAAGGATAAAAATACTTGTTTAAGGTTGATGAAAACTATGATAATAAAAGAATCATATGAGAGAGAGATATGTTACGTTTATGAGAGGATTGGTATTACTGTCTAACAATCATTGAGATTTTTAAAAACCTTCAATTGATGGATAGATATAGCTTTTGATAAACTTACTTTTCAAAAATCTTTATTTTCCCCTCAATGGAAGTATCTCATTCATACCATCTTACAATGTTTAAGTTCTAAATTAATTGCTTGGAATGAATTTGGCACTACTATAGCATCAGTAGTTATATGTTTAGCTAAGAATCAAAAATTTAATTTTTCTAAATTGATTTTTGATAGTATGTTAAGAAACTTGGATCCTAATTCTAAATAGTTTTTAATGTATCCAAGGTTTTTACAACTGTTTTGAACAATCAAATTGAAAATCTTACACTAGTTTTTACACTGATCTCGCAAGATGGAATACACCTTCTCATACTAAAAAGGTTTTTATGCAAACATGATAAGGCCAGGAAAAATTTTCAAGAGTGAGAAAAATTTATAAGCAGTTGTTACCATCTATGTTTGGCATCATACAAGCAGTTGAGGTAAGGTCTCAGGCATACACTCAACTGCATCTGAACCCCAACACACACCTACTACTGCTTCACCATCTCATGTTGAACCAATCCCTACTGTTGCATCATCATCACACCCCAAAAGACCCAAAAACATAGGAAAACCATAGAGAATGGCCTACTTAAGATATCCAGTCTATGGACCTACTACCCTTGTAGCAAATGAGACTGTCCATGAGGAGAGGGAAGACAAAATGGAATGTGCATCTCCACTACTTAAGCTTCTAGCTTAGAAGCGATCAGGATGTGTAACATAAATTAGGACCTCAACTCCCCATGTCGAAGCACTAATAAGCTATTCTCAGGGAACTGGTTCATGTAGTGGTCCTAGGCGCCAAGATACCATATTGGGGGACAGACCTGCTCAAACTAGGTTAAGAGGTTGTCTAAACAGTCTAATGATCCACCTCTCTCAAGAGTTAACACACTTGGAAGTGGGGAGGACAATATGAAACTAAATGAATTAATAGAAATTTGTACAAAATTGTCAGAGAAAAAGATTCTTAGCCTTGAGGAGAATATCAAGACTACTCAGGATTAGAAAATTACAAATTCAAAAAAGCATCTGGAAGTTGAGGAAAGAGAAGGCAACAAAGACCAAGAACTCACAACTTAAGAGGAGGTTATTCAAAGTCAGGATAGAGTCTTCTGCTAAAAAGAGTTTGGGTAATCAGGAGGATGCATCCAAACAGGGGAGGAATGAAATTGACCAAGATGAAGGGATTTCATGGTTTCAAGAGGATGCAGAGACTCAGGGGAGGTATGGTGTATCTGTTACTATTGCCAATAGTAATACTGCTAGTATTAATATTACTACTGATGAACCTGTTACTACTGCCAGTGCACCAATTACTACTGCTGGTGTATCTGTTAGTACTGTTGAACCAAGTACTCCTCCAACAACAACAACTTATTGAAGATGAAGATCTTATAATTGCTCAGACCCTTATGAAAATGTAAAGTGTGAAATCAAAATAAAAATCAAAGGAAAAAGGAGTATCTAGTGAGACTGCTACAAGACTAACAAGAGGAGTGATTATGAAAGAAGCTAGTAAGACTGCATAAAGACCAATAGTACCACCTCAACAACAACTTGATCATAAAGACAAAGGTAAAGGTAAGATGGTTGAACAAGAAAAGCCATTGAAGAAGAAGGATCAGATCAAATTTGATGAGGAACTTGCTCAAAGACTTTCAGCTCAGTTACAGGATGAATTAGAAGAAGAGGAAACGCTAGCAAAATAAGAAGAAGAAGATGCAAACATTGTTGAATAGGATGATGTTCAAGCTATGATGGATGCAGATTATGAGCTAGCTACAAGATTACAAGCAGAAGAGCAAGGAGAATTGTTTATTGAAGAAAGGTCAAGATTGTTTGTGGAGCTAATGGACAAAAGGAAGAATCATTTTGCAAGACTTAGAGCAGAGAAGAAAACCACCAACCAAAACTCAAAAGGGGAATCAAATGTGTACATATCTGAAAAACATGTCTGGATTCACTTACAATCAGTTGAAGAACAAAAGCTTTGATGAAGTTCAGAAGGCTTTTGACAAGACCATGAGTTGGATAGAGTCATTTGTACCTATGGATACTGAAAGTAGTAGAAAGAAAGCAAAGAGTAGTAAGAAAAGAACAAGAGCAGTACTTGATGAAGAAAGTGTCAAGAGACAGAAGGTAGAGGATGATACTAAGAAGGAAGATCTTAAAGCTTGTTTAGAGATAGTTCCAAGTGATGATAGTGCTGTCAATATTGAATCTTTAGCTACAAAATATCCAATAGTTGACTGGAAGACATACATTCTAGCAGCAGACAAGATGTATTATCAGATCACCAAGGCTGATGGAAGTACTAAATATTACAAGATATTCAGTGTAATGCTTGATGATTTTGACAGACAAGATTTGTTAGATCTGTACAGGCTGGTAAAGGAAAGATTTAAGACAACAAGCCCAGAAGGATATGACAGATTACTTTGGGGAGATCTAATTACTTTATTTAAACCACGTGAGGAAGATGAAATCTAGAAAACTCAGCAAGACTACACATTGATAAGATGGAGGTTATATGATTCATGTAGAGTTCATTTATTATTGATGGATACTGGAATTTCTATTCACATGCTGGTAGAAAAGAAATATCCTCTTACACAAGAAATGCTTTCAAGGATGTTGAGTAGGAGGCTAAAAGTTGATCATGAATGTGAAATGGCATTTGAGCTTTTCAAATTTACAAGATCACAGCTTAAGAAGTAGAAGAGTGTTTGGATACCTCTTCTTGATGATCAAGAAGATTTTATTGAAGAAACTTGATGATTAATATGATGAATATCAAGTTTAGGGGAGGATTGTTGGGAATAAAAGGATTTTTCTTAGTTACTACTGCTGGTTCAAGTTACAACTGCTAGTTGTAGTTACTATTGTTATGTTTCTACTACTGATGAAGACTGCAAGAAACATTCTAAGTCATTACTACTGCTAGAGTAAGGTTCAACTGCTAGTGTAAAAGTTAAGACTGTTAGAGTGTTTCTGCTGCTAGAGTTAATTTAGTACTGTTACTATATATGTTAGTACTGCTTATGTGATAAGTATAAGATATTTTTGTAAAAGATACGTATAAGTTATTTGGTTAGAAGATCAAGATATCTTAGGAATATATTGTAAACCGAATAGGACTCCTTGGTGTATAAAAGGAGGACCTGGGGTATAGAATTCGATATCATCATCTCATTTTTCATATACAGTCATTTATAGCTTCAAGGTTTTGTATAACCCTAACACTATTAAGAGTGTTCGTATTAACATATTGAGGCTTAAGGTTTGGTATTATACAATCTTGTTTGTTACTGTTTTATTGCTTATTCTTCTTAGTATCATAGACAAGATTCCGCATAGTCTTTGATATATTCAATCAAAGTTTCTACCATAGTTGTCTTGGATTTATTCAATACAACTAAGTCTTAAACAAGCTAAGCAAGATCTATTCAAGTTGGGATCAACATTAGACATAGTAGAAGTTCCCGTAACAGATGCCTTAGGCACATATTTAAAGCTCGACTTACCCGGTTGCCCACCAACTTTAACATATGTACATTTAGTAGAGATATAATTAGGACGATTCTTACCACTTTTTCTCTTATTAACAACCGTTTGGAATCTATTGTTTGTTTTCTCAACCATAGGAGTAACGCTAATATTCTTTGGACATTTCTCATGAACATTACCAAAGATCTTACATAGATCACACCGAGGAGGCTTCAATGAAAAGGTGTTTATTGTAATTTAGATGGTTGGGGTCTTAAAGAAAGTTGAAAAAGACCGGTTTAGATACCAGGATCAGATGTGAAGTGACAGTCAGCACGAGCATATGTACGCTTTTCTGTTTTGTATATTTCATGTCATTATATGTTTATAGTGATGACACATTGTTACAATAGTATTGTGCTTGTATTGAATGCATGAAATAATGGAAGTAATATTTTAGACTTTTGTTGTTACTATGTTTCATACAATTTTGTTATAGTAATAAACTGGTAATTAGATTACTGATAACATTTTATTGCACACATTCTAGAGATGGAAACAAGAATTAGTGATGATGTATTTCGTCACTATCAGATGTTAATGATTCGTTAGTCTCCTGTTAGGTCTAGACAGCCAATGATGCCTTTCTTTCGCCACCAATCTCTTCAAATAGTGACGCCTTTAGCCTCTTTAAAGACGAAATTAAGTAATGAAATGGGTTTTTAAACACCCTTGAGTGGCGATTCTAGGTCATCAATATTTAGTGTCGAATTTAAATTTCATCACTTTATAATTTGTGACGGTGCTATAGTGACGACAAGTGACGACCCTGATTTTCGTGACTAAGCTGGTTTAGTGACGAATTTTTCTGTGTTAATGATGATATAGTTGATGTGACTAAAACCTTTTTTCTTGCAGTGAAAGGTGAAAGTTTTTGCATACAATTATAATGTTGAAACTTTGTTTTCCTACAACAAATTTTACACATTAAGAAGTATAAAAGGTGCGTAGACTTAACAATTTTTTCTAGTGTAATTCATCCAATAATTTGTACTATTGTTGTTGAGGGTTATATATATATACATGGTTCACATAAACAACTTTAGAGGGTGTTTGTTTAAGCTTTAATTTTGGGTGTATGAGCTATTTAACACGGCTCATATTATTCAGCTTATTTTTATATATGATCTTACTATGAATTGAATATGGAAGCCCACAAGTTGGAAAATATGACAGGAAACAGGGGTAGTATCATAATATATTTATATATTTTGAAAGAAGGGGTAATAAGTAGAAACTTACTTCTCTAGCCACATGTGGTTCTTACAGTTGTACAATGAAATCAAACCGGTGTTTGTGTATGGAAGTATCATGAATAGTTTTGCTAAAATTACATGTAAATTTGAATCTCTAGTCTAATTAACGAACTAACATCGCTAAGATTCACCAGAAATGCCTCTTTAATCGCATTATAAGGTCCGTTATGGATCTCAACTTCTATGGTGTAGCCTCCGTTGTTTATCAGGAATATGATACACTTATGCTCATTTCTTATCATTGTTGTCACATCTTGTGCTGTTACCTGCACGCGAACAAATGAATCATAATTTGTGTCATTGATTTCAGCGGTTGAGTTTAAAATATTAGGTAAAAGGGTAACGGGTCAAACAGGTATGATTACACACCTATAAACATCTCACAACCATTTTCATAAACACCTGTGTATCTACTACAAACATTAAAATCAAAAATAGAGAACAATTGTGCTACATCAATAAACATCCTACATCTTATTAGATCCATTAATGGAAAGGCTCAATATCAGATGCTCCATATCAGTAAAATGGCATGATAAGAATGTATGTGTGATCATTCTTATCTTTAATCTTTCTACCTGCCACAACATAGCTTTAACTCCTTCGACAAATGTAGCCCCTTTTGGTATCTCGTGAGCTAGCTTCCCTACAATTCCATACATAGAATAGTACATGCAGCGATGAATTAGGTTTAACTGTCGGAAAGGTGTGTTGATAAATTAAACCAAACCGAATCTTACTACTAAAGTGACCTAATGACCCATTTTAAACCAAACCCAAACTAAGCTGAACCCAACCTAACTAACCGATTTAAACTGAACCCAACCTAACTGACCGACACTAAAAAAGTAACCTAGTGACCCATTTTAAACCAAACCCAACCTTTGTAAACCAAACGCAGATTGCTCGACACAATGTGTTGAATTTAATTTCAGACTTGTAATTAATTGCAGACTTGTAGACTAAATTCAAGCTTTTGGCTTTTTAATCTTAACATCAGTCAACGACCAAAAACCTACCCATCATCACCATCATTTTCCAAGCATAAGTTTGTCAACTAAAGTTAAGAATACCTACCTCTGCATAAACTACCACTTCAACAACATAAGTTTGTCAACTAAACTTAAGAATACCTACCTCTGCATAAACTCTCACTTCAATAGCTATTTAGTATTACCTCCTATCATTAGAATGCATGCATCACTGTAGGTCGTGGATGGAAATTTTTCATTCCAATTTTAAAGAAATGAAGACATTTAAGCATTTAAAGTTTAAATAATTATGACGGAGTAGTGAAGAAAATATCAGCAGGTATTTATACAACATATAAGCACTTTTGCATGCAAAAGGAATTTAATTGCAAAGAACATGAAGGGATTCGAAAACATTTTTTGGCATATTAAGTAACACTAAATTAATTTTAATTAATCAATGCAATAAGCTCAAAGAGGCTTAAAACCGTAAGAATAAAGTTAAAGTTTATGTATTTGATATTCATTAATACTCCACAAGAAATTATAAGACGGGCTTTTATGAATTTCATTTGCATATATAAAGTATGATATAATATATGTAATATTATATATGTTTATAATTTCTTATATATCCTATATTGTATATATCTATATACATTAAGAGTATATATCGCAGTACATCTATATGTGTATATACATATACATATGTATATATACATATACATACATATAGATATATATATATATATATATATATATATGCATATATATATATATGCATATATATATATATATATACATATATATATATACATATATATATATACATATACATATATATATATACATATATATATATATATATATATATATATATATATATATATATATCTGTCATATGTATATGTATAAATACATATACATACATATGTATACATATGTATATTGGTATGTGCTTAATTACACATACCCTTTTCCATTAAAACAGGACTTAATTGACCAAAAAACGTACCAAAAATACATTGTATTTGTATGTTTTCATTTATATTGTGCAGGAAACAGATATCCGACAAAAGGACGAAAAATCAAGCAAAAACGGACAAAACCGAGCACGGAATGGAAAAGCGTGAAAAGACAAAGTCAAATCGAAGCCACAGTCAACAAAAGTCAAAGTCAACCCGTGAAAAGTCAAAGGTCGAAGCCGAAGCCAAAAACCGAAGAATACTTAAAGGGCCAACCCGAACCCATGTAATGGGCCGGGAAAGCCCATTAGTATATTAAATAAAGACTAAATGGGCTCAAGTTCCTTTCATTACTAAACCGGCCCAAAATTCCCTTTATAAATGTTAAGGCCCAAATCAAACCAATTTGACAAGGACTGTACCTGTAATAACCCTTATCACCCTCAAGGGCCATTCTTGCCATATCTTTAAAATTCAGTTACACCACAAGGACTTAAATTGAAACACTATGATACATATTGGAGGACCACAATTGCCATTTTCCTAAAGAATTTACCCAGCAAACCCACAGATACCCTTTTTCCCGCCATTACTGTTCACCATCCCCAAACACCCCATTGGCCAAAGAAATTAAGGGTCACGATGTTGTAGTTTACCTTGGGTCAATAAGTCAAAAACTTGTAACTGAGATTTGTACCACTTTTAATATATTGCATTTTACTTATCTTGTCAATTTAATTTCTGCCTTTAATTACTTGCTTTTAAATACTTGTCAAATTTTAAGTTTTCTTTGATTTCCTATCATCCACTTATTTTGTGTTTTAAAAACTGTTTTATAAGCTTTGTATGAGCCTTTGAGGCGTCAAAAGCTTGAACAAACTTTCATTTTCATTTTCTGTCAAAATTCAAAAAAAAATCTTAAAAATATAAAAAAAAAGCATGGAGCAAGGTTTATATTGGATGGCCTTGGGTTTAGTGTCTTATGGAAGGCTTTAGGATTTGGTTTTTAAGCATTTTAAAGCTTATTTCACATCCATAAGCTAAGGAGCACTCTAAGTTTTCAGTTTTCCATTTTTTGTTTGTTACTGTTCACTTGCTTATTATCAGCCATCTTTGAGTTTTACTTGCTTATTTACTGTTGTTCATGCTTATTTGAATGTGTTTGATGCTTATTTGTCCTTTGCTTTGAGTTTGCTTTTAAACTGCCTCTTTTTCCCTTTATACAGCTTATTTCCTAATTGCTTATTGAGTGCTTATTTCTTGTTTCTTTTTTGCTTATTTGTGTTAGTTAAGTATGCTTGTTATATGTTCTTCAAATACCTTGTCTTGTCACTCTTTAATGTTTAGTTTTCCTTTATTCAAGTTTCAAGCGAAAACTGTCCATTTCGCCTCTAAACTGCTTATTTTTTAAGTGCTTATTTGGTGTGCTTTTTACTTACTTTTGCTTATCTTGACTTACTTGTCAACTGTTTTTCAAACCCTTTGCTTAAAACCCTTTTAATCAGTCTAAAAACCACTTTTAAAAGTTTAAGGGGTGTTTGGGTGAAGGGAACAAAACGGGTCAAACTGAGTCAAAACAGTCTTAGAAAACATTTGGGTCATTTGATTACCTTTGTCAAGCCTTTTTGAGTTAGTCTAAATCTGTTTTTTAAAATCTTTTTAGTCTAAAAGTAGTTTTTAAGTTTTCTTAAAAAGCCCTTTGGAACTGTTTTGACAAAACAGCTTCATAAGTACTTATTTGGTTAAGCTTTCAAACTAGCTTGTAGGGTATTTTTTGTGTCTCTTTTTTATGTCTTAATGCAGTTATAAAAAGTTTTCTTTGGTTCATTTTTGTTTTAAGTCAAACTGTCAAATTTGTTGTCAAGCATCTTTTGAACAAAACTGCCCATTTTCAATTCTATATATCAGATGGTTATACTTGTTTTTAGTTTCTAAATTTTTGTGCACAAGCTCATCTTGGGCCAAACTCTATATGATTTAACCTCTTTTACATTGTAGATCTCATTTTTTTAGCGTATTTGTGGGTATGCCTTTTGCCCTTTAAAACTGAAGAAAGCTCCCCTGGTGGAAACTAGCACCCTTTAGTGCCCTTTTTCTTGCTTATTTTTTTATCATCATTCTTAGATTCTTAGCATTTATAGATAGCCCATAAGCTGTTATACAATCCCTACAAGCCTTTAGCTTTAAGACCACCTTTTTAGTGCTTATTTTTAAACCAAAAAGTGTCCCAAGGTTGTTTGGCCTGCAGTTTTGCCCCTTAGCTTATTTGAGCTTATCTTGCTTATTTATTTGTGCTTTTGTGCTTATATTTGTTCATGATAGCTTATTAGGTATAGGGTTACATTCGCCTTAGCTTATCTTTTACATTGCATAGCTTATTTTGCCTTTAGGGCCTTAATAGTTCACCATTTTAGTGCCTTAGATAAAAAAGCTAATCTGCCACCCTTTTGTGCTTATTTTTCATCTTATTCCTAAGTTTCAAAAATATTGCCTTTTTTAAATTAGCTTATTTTTAGGTGTTTTACAAGTTTAAAAAAAGAAAAAAAAAGGTTTTTATAAAAAGAGAGAGGCCCAGGCTCGAACCCTGGACCTCCCCCTTTATACCAACGCCCTAACACACACTCCATAACCAATTGTGCTACAATAGCTCATCCGCTATTGTTTGCACACATTATTACTTTAAACCCTTTTTAGCCCATAAGCTGTTTTTGGCTTATTTCGTGGCTTATTTGATAAGCTGGGACCACCAGCTTATTTTTCATAGATCCATCTTTCTTTTAGCTACTTTCCTTAATTTTTTGAGATTTTTCCCATTTCGTTTAGTATTTTTTATCATTTATTTTCTTTAAAATCGTTTTTAATTCATAATAAATTAAATAAAAATTAAAAAAATATAATTCTTTTTTACAAAATTTTCTTTTATCATTCTTCACTTAGGAAAAATAGAAAAACTTTCGTAGGGTCATTTTTGCAAAATTTCATCTTTTAAAGAACGGGTTTCAAGCCCGGTTCTCGTTTTCTTCGTTTTTCAACTTTAAAAGGTCCCGTTTTAGAATTTTCTTTAATTTTTCTTTTAATTCAGTTATTTTAGATTAGAAAATTTTTAAAAATCATTTTAGGTCTTAGTTTTTGATAATTTAGTTTTTTTTAACTCGCGTTTTTACGTTTCCGTCTAAGTTTTAGGTTTTAATCATTCTAGCTTTCGTTCCTAGATTTTCCTTAATTGTTTTTGCCTTTTAATTAGAAAAACCAAGTCCAAAGCTTTTTCCATTCAAACATCAAATATCAAACCGACTCTCGACTTTCCAATTCACTCCTCGTTGGGACTACGACCCGGGAACATCATATACTACTTCCGGTTTCATTGATTTTGTTGATAATTATCCTTGATTATATATTTATAAGTATTATATATTTATTTATATATATTTATAAAAAGGGTAAATTAAAAAGGCAAATCAATTTTTGGCGCCGCTGCCGGGGAGGAGTGTAAAAGCGTTTGTCGTTTCGAAGTTTGACAATTAGTGCTTTGAAGATCCTTCCTTGTGGAGTTATTTTCTTTATAAAAATACAAAAATACAAAAATATTTTTCCTTTTCTTTTATTAGTATATTTATATATAAAAAAACCAAAAACAATCAAGAAAAATCAAAAATATAAAAAAAATTGTCCTTAAATCCTTCAGCTTTAGAAGAGCTGGGCTCTTAAAAACACAATAAGAAATATTAAAAAAAATAAAAAGAACAGAAAAAAGTAAAATTCACAAAAATCCAACCAAGAACTTTATTTGTGTAGGATTTGTATTGATAGGAACATTGTAAGTAATTTCGTATGTCTACATATTGGGGGAAGATTGTTAGCCTTAAAAATATGTTGACTTATCCGGAATTACATTAGATCATAAATAGCCAAACACACAGGGACTAGATTAGACTATTAAGGATAGTTTAGTTGTGTTTGGACTATAAATTACCCCATCCATACTTCATGGAGGCGTGAGGATTTATTTGTATTCATTTCACCCAAAGTGTGTGTGTGTTCTTTCTCTCTCTAAAACATATACACATCTTTCCTTTTTTTCTCTCTCTAATTAAAATGGCTTTCTACTTGTTTAATTCTCCCCGGCATCCGGATCAAGTTAGATAGTGTTTCTTTTTGTGCACAAACTGCGCAAAAGATTTCCTAAGCTCCGATTGACAACTTCAGTCTGCCCATCAGTTTGGGGATGATGTGAACTTAATTAACTGGAACCTCAGACCACAAACGATCCACAAAAGTGTGGGAAATAGATTGTAAAAAGACTTAATACTGAGTAGTATAAACAGTTAAGTTTGGTAGTATTAGTTAGTTCTGGCAGTACTAAAGTTAATACTGGCAGTATAAGTTAAGTCTGGCACGTACTAAAAGTTTAGTACTGGTAGGAATAGCGAGTACTATAGTTAAGTACCTGGGTCGTATTTAGTTAAGTATGTTTTTATATAACAAAAATTGTAATAGTTTCTTAGAGATTCTTAAAGAGAGATCTTAGGGAAAGTGATGGCTATCCTTTTAACACGTTTGTAAAGCCAATAGGGTTTTTTTTCTTTGTGTATAAAAAGGAAACAGTACTGGCATAGAGATTTGTATTTATGTAATAGACGCATTGACGCTAATAGAAAATCAATAGCAAATTTAGTATCATTGTTCTTCTTAATTCTTGTGTTAAGATTCCGCATTAACACTTGATATTCATAGTCAGTGTCTCTAACATTAGTTCATTTGGATTTATGCAAGTTAGCTTATTATCTACAAATGTAGATAGATCCAAGACTAAGGGACTACAAGTGTATCAGAGCCAATAGAGGGACTCTAAGTAAGAAGAATAACATGATCACAAACAACATCTCCTATATTTCTATACAAAAGGTCTCTACCTGCTAATGATGAGTTTCAACAACATCTAGTGATGATGAAGGCTTAAAACACCCCATGAAGATGCATCAGGACATAGTGCTGCACCTAATACAAAAACAAACAAGTGATTCATAATGTTATTTCTCATAATATTAAAACTCCCAATTCTGAAGAAGGAGGAGTATGATATATGGGCTATGGAGATGGAGCATTACCTTGAGTACATTGACAATGATGTTTGGAAGGTAATTCAGAATGGAAACTCCAAGAAGAGAATTTCAACTAGAAAGGATGGTATTGTTCGAATACTTTCACCAGTAACTGCTGCAGAAATTCAAGCTGTTGAAAAGGAAAGGAAGGAAAAGAATATCTTGCTGATGGCCATTCCCAAAGAGCATATGAGAAGATTTCATGGAATGGATGATGCAAAAGAGATCTGGAAGCCATCAGAACTAAGGTTTGGTGGGTGGAATGTAAATCAAGAAAATGCAAACAGGCTTGTTTTCAAACAACAGTTTGAAGCATTTAAAATATCCAGTTCAGAAGGGTTAGAAAAGGGATATGACAGATTCCAACAATTACTTTCTCAGTTGGAAGCTCATGGTGCTGAAGTATCAACTGAGGATGCAAATCATAAGTTTCTCAGATCTTTGCCCCCAGCATGGTCCAATCTGGCAATGACTATGAGAACTAAACCAGAGGTTGACACTTTATCTATTGATGATTTGTACAATAACCTTAGAGTTTTTGAGCAGGAAATCCAAGGTGCCTCAAAAACATCTTCAAGTGCTCAAAATGTTGCTTTTGTTTCACAAAGCAAAAGCAACACTAATAAGGTTAAGTCTGGTTTTACTGGTGCCTACATTACTTGCACTCCTTCTACTTCTTCAACAAATATTCCTGAAAAAGAGGTTCTTGCTGATGAAGTTATCTATTCCATCTTTGCCAAATAATCAGAGGACTGGGACTTGCTTCATGAAGATCTGGAACAAATTGATGATTTAGACATTGAAGAGATGGACATAAACTGGCAGATAGCAATGATTGCTATTCGAATGAAGAAGTTCTATAAGAAAACAGGAAGGAGAGTTCGTGTGGATGGAAAAACACCTGTTGGCTTTGACAAAAAGAAGCTTGAATGCTTCAATTGTCACAACACTGGTCATTTTGCTAGGGAATGTACAACAAAGGGGACAAATGATGGAAAGAAGAAGAGAGACTCATTTTATCAACATCAAGAAGCTGGGAAGCAAGAGAAGAGTCAGATGGGCTTGCTGACAATGGATGATGGAATTGTCAATTAGGGAGAACATACTGAAGTTGAAGAGACAAATCATGCACTTATGGCTATCAGCCTAAGTAATGAGGTATCTTTGTGTTCTAAAACTTGCATTGATTCATACAATACCCTTAAAACATTGTTTGATGAACAAATGAATCAGTTAGGTGATCAAAGAAGCACCCCCAAAAAAAAAAAATTACTTGCTCGTAGTCAAAGTTGTTAAGAAACTAGAAGATCAACTTGTTAAACTTTCAAAAACAGCAACTTTCTCTAAATGAAAAGCTTACATTTCAGGCTAATGAAATATATGAAAAAGATGAAAAGCTTAAAAGATATAGGAGAATAGGGATGAAAGTTGTAAAAGAAAAAGAACAATTGCAGAAAACATTAGATTCATGGAAAGATTCTTCTAAGAATCTTTGGAGATTAATTAATTTTTGCATGAGTTCAAATAGTAAAGTTGGCTTAGGGTTTGAAATACAATCAAACAATGAGGTTCTAAGTTATGAGGAAGAAATGAATTTTTATGTGTTTAATTGTTCAAAAGAGGATTTAGTTGGAAAAACTTTGTACAGTAGATTTACAAAGACTAATGATTTTAAAGGTGTTCCACATCCACTTAAGTGGGGATTATACTCCTACACCAACCACAAGAAGAAATTGATGAGTCTTTGTATGTTTATGGTAAAAAGGGACCCCAAGAGCCTGAACCCAGTGTATCAGATGATAGATCCAGTGAATATTCTACCTGTCAATCTAATGACAGTGCAGGATCTATTGGAACTTCCTCTGAACATTCTGTTGATCCTGAATCTGAGATTTCAAGAGTACCTCCAGAAGTGTATGTGTCTACACCTATAACAACAAATGAAAAAGGTGTGTCTGCTCCAAAATCAAAAGAGGTTGAACCTAGTTGTGTCTCACACATAAAAACTCCTAGGCAACCAATCAAAGATCAAGAAACACCTAAAGTTAACAGGAAGAATTGGAATGCTATGATGGAAAGAGAACTAGGGGAAGGTTACTCTTTCACAAAGAAGAAATGTTTTGTTTGTGGTAGTCTAAGTCATTTGATTAAAGATTGTGACTATTATGAAAAGAAAATGGCAAGAGAGGCTGAGATTAAGAAACAAAGGGTTTTTAATACTGGTAACATGATGACAAAACCAGTATGGACTAATACTGACAGGATTAATCATGTTAATCAATTTGTTCCTAGACCAGTACAACTTAATACTGGTAGGCCAAACATTAATTCTGTTAGGACTAATATTAATACTGGTAGGACAAATATTAATTCTGTTAGGCCTATAGTTAATACTATTAATTCTAATGTTAATACTGTTAGATCTAGACAACCGGTACCTACCAAGACATCAAACAGGTTTAGTCCTAAAAGACCGCAGGTGAATCAATTTAATCAAAGAAGTCATTTTTCTAAATCACATTCATCTGTAAGAAGACCCTTTGCAAAAAATACAGCATGAATGTCTCATTCTCATGCTGTAAAGGGAAATTGGGGATCTGCTATTAAGACCTCAGCAGGTTATAATTAGAGAAACACTAGCCCAAACTCCAATTGTAATGGTGGACCAACTTTTATTAGAACTGTGATTACAAAAGGTCCACAAGGCAGACCCAAGCCTGTAAAGGCCTGGGTCCCTAAGAGAAACTAATTTCTCTTTTTCATGTGCAGGATCATCCACTGAAGAACATGGTAGATAGAGGTATATTTGATAGTGGATGCTCAGGGCACATGACAGGTAACAAGGATCAACTGGAGGATTTTGAAGAATTCAATAGGGGATCTATTACCTTTGGAGGTAGCAAAGGCTACATAACTGGTAAAGGAAAAAATAAGAGTTGGTAATTTAGATTTTGATAGTGTGTCTTTTGTAAAAGAATTAGGGCATTTTAACCTTTTCTCAATATCACAAATATGTGATAAGCAGCACAAGGTTCTTTTTACTGAAACTGAATGTCTTGTTGTGTCTTCTGACTTTAAGATGCCTGATGAAAATCAGATACTTCTAAAGGTTCCTAGACATCACAATATGTACAGTTTTGATATGAAGACACCTTCTCTCATAAAAGGTTTTGCCTGTTTGATTGCTAAAGCCACATCTGATGAATCTAGAATGTGGCACAGGAGGTTAGGTCATATCAATTTTAAAAACCTAAACAAACTTGTGAAGGGAAACCTTGTAAGAGGTCTACCTTCCAAGGTTTTTAGAAATGACCATACATGTGTTGCTTGCCATAAAGGAAAGCAACACAGGGCCTCCTGCAAGGCTAAATTAGAAAGATTAATCACTGAGCCATTACACACCTTGCATATGGATCTTTTTGGACCTACTTCTGTAAAAAGCATTAATCATGCAAGTTATTGCCTTGTGATTACTGATGATTGTACCAGATTTAGTTGGGTATTCTTTTTGGCCTCTAAGGATGAAACAAGTGGCATTCTTCAGAACTTCATTAGGCAGATTGAAAACCAGCTTAATCATAGGGTTAAAATCATTAGATCAGATAATGGCACTGAATTTAAGAATAGAGATGGTTCGTTGTAGAAACTAACAAATAAATATGCTTATTTGTATTACTCTCGTAAGCATTCTTTCAAATACTTCTAACCCAAGAGAAATTAAAGGTAAAAAATTCACAAAAGAAAACACATTTCGTTATATTTTTTATCGGGAGTTATGACCTGTTTCCTCGGGTCGAGTCCCAACAAAATCGTGAATTGAGGAATTTAAGAATATTCGGATTCGAGAAGATGATAAGAGGACTTTTTGATTTATTGATTATACACTACAAAATTTAAAAGCAGTATTTGAAAAACAATTAACAAGCACCGATATTAAATGCACAAAACGTAATAAACGCGAGATAAAACTGAAATTTAAAAATTAAAGCACAACTTTTAACAAATTTTATATCTAAAAATCACAAATTTAAAATGAAAATTTTAGAAAAGAATTAGAAATTTTATGTATTTTTGAATTTTATATGATTTTTTTTTTATGATTTTTCTAAGATTAATTAATTAACAAAAATAAACTTTTTCTAAAAATTAACACTAAAATTTTTCTTTTATTTTTCAAAAATACTAGATTTAAAATGAAAATTAATGCAAAAAGAATTTTAATTTTTCAACTATTTTTCTATTTTTTATGATTTATCTAAGAAAAAGTAATAACTAAAAACTATTTTAATTCCTAGAAAATACAAATTTAATGAGAAAAATATGGAAAAATGATTTTTAAAAACTACAAAGGTGCAGAAAGTTATAAAAAATAAAAGCCCTAATTTCTACTTTTTATTTTTCAACTAATTTGATTTATTAAAAATCTAACCTAATTTCTATTAATACTATTAATAATAAAAAGAAAATTAAAAGAAAATAGAAAAGACAGGGTAGGAATTGCAATAAGAGAAAGTTAAGGGTAGGCGGGCTAAATACTAGAAATTTACACAATAGTGAAAACGGGGGACCCTACACTTTAAGACATTTACAAAACAGACCCTAGCTTATTTACTATTTTTGGCTTATTAAATTTTGAGAATTAGCAAAAACTTAAAACTACAAAGTTGCTTATTAGCTTAATGCTAACAACTTTAATAAAAGCTCTTTGGACTTTTACCCAAAGAATAAGCTAGAAAATAAGAAAATGAGTTGCTGTCACAGAAAGTATGAATTTAAAGAGTATTTTGGATTTTGGCTTATTATGAGCTTAATACTTATTGAAAACTAAAACTAAAAGCAGCTTATTGAAGTTTAGGATGTATATTAAGGGATTCTAAACTATTATTAACCTATGTTTAACAATATTAGAAAGAAATTTAAGCTGAAAAATGCAATGTTTTAATGAAACAGCCTTTGAGCTTATTTTTGATAAACTAACAAGCTTATTATTGGACCTTAGGAGCTGAACTCTTGAAAATAAGCTAACCTAGTTTCCTAGAATCAACCTAGATAAAGGGATCTGGCAAAGTCTTAATTATAGAATGAAGAATTCAAAGTGTAAAATGGAAAACTTATTGCTGATGCAAAGTGCTTGCTGATGCAAAGTGCAAAGAACAGAAGTGCACTCAAATTAAGGCTCAACTTTGGAAGCTAATTCATCTCCTAATGAACCTAAGTGAGCACAACACACCTTTGAACCTTAAGTTGCTTGTGAAAACTCTTAAACCTAAAATTCTAATTACTGAAATAATGCCCTGGTGCTGGCAAGGTTTTTCTAACTCTCAAACTCTTTAATTCTAAAGCCTAATTTATAAAAGCTGTTTAACACTTGCTAAAACACCCTAACTCAACTAAACAAAAGAGTTTGGCAGGATAGATTTGACTTTAAGAGTCAATTAAAGCTAATACCAAACACTACTTAAGAAACTGACAGAATTTAAAAATGTATTTAAAAATCTAATTAAGAGCTAAAATATTTAAAACAAAATAGCTACACCTACTATATTTGACATGCTTAATAAGATTCTAAGCTAAAAATGATGGCTTATTAATAAGAAAAATAGACTTACTCAGCTAGGATAACACTATACTATTGAAATTTAAACAAACTGAATAAAAAGAGATTAGAACCTGAAATGATGAATCTTCACACTAAGCTTTCCAAGAGTAGAAGCTTAGTGTTCTTATACGGCTACCATAGCCACTAGACCATGAGCTTATAGCTGAATAAGCTCAAAACAGCTTAATACTCCTTGATCCTCCCAAATTGAGCTCAACTCTTCTCAAATTCCATGATTTGAGTGTAAATGAGTAAGAATTGTAAATGAATTGCTTAGGACAGAAATTTAGCTAAATTTTAGCTTATTAGAAGTAATAAGCTCTATTGAGCTTATTTAAAGCTTATTTGATTAATTCAACTTCAAACTGAAAAATGAAAGAGTATTAAAGGTATAAATCGACTTTTATTACTGAATTAAAAGAGTACAATTGAAAAGGAATGATTACAAGAGCTTAAAGCTTAAGTACTTAAAATGAGAGCTTAATTTGCTTAAAAACTGAAAAATTACAAAGTAAATGCTAAAAAACAGAAAATTAACTACTGAAAAATGAACTCCTAAGCTGCTATTTATAGAAGAGGGGTGAAGAGAGGGAAGAATTTCTAGAATGCTCCTTTAAATCACAGCCCTCGATCATTTGAAATCTATTTTAGGCCGTTTGATCAATTGATGAGGTGGCAAGGCCAATGAGGTGTTTACACGTGGTGGATTATCATTGGTGAGAGTGTATGAACGATTTTTATAAGGTAAAAAGGAGCGGGGTTGGGTGAAAAACGGGATTGGGTGAGTGTTACTTTTGGCGGGAAAGTTGGTTAAGTCTGTTGGGTTTGTTGAGAATAAGCCGGGCAATTTGTTTGAATGTATGGAGTAATGGCAAAACTCGTCCTTGTAACTTTGTCCGCCCAATCTTAGT
>BQNB010049090.1:0-42217 GCA_026074375.1 Tanacetum coccineum | reverse complement strand
ATTTTCAGGGAACAATATTTTTAATTTTATGTTTTTCTTACAACGTCATATCGGAAAACGACAATTTAAGGTTTTAGTAACTTTATGTAATTGGTTATGTTTGATTTATGTTTTACTCGGTTGTAGCTTGTTTATATTGTACAATGTGAAAAATATTGTTGTACTTTTGAGTAATGTGGTGTTTTTAAAATAATATTAATTATGTGTTTTAATGTATTTGTGCATTAAAATGTTGTAAACCTATTTTTCTAACTTGTATTGCTATTACTTAAATGTTGTACTTAATTTTTTGGCATTAATAAGAGAATGTAATAATATTTATTATTGTTTGCATTAAAGGTTATTCAATATGTTTTAATAGTTGTATTATTTAATTTTTTTGCATTAATGACGAAAGAGATTCTAATCTATATCTTTTAGTTATTTGTATTAAGGGTTATAAATTAATGAAGAAAAAGATATTAATCTCATTTATATTATAGATGTGCTTTTGGAAACCATTAACATATATCCTAATCAAACCTACTTCCATAAATATTGGCCCAAACATAATCTAACAAAAAGCCCAACTACATACAAAAGCCTATATAAACCCCAACCCACCCCAAATCTTAAATCATTCAACAAAAAAACATCCGTCGAAAAACGTTTGACGACGGACAACATCTATCTCCTAGGGTTTCAACAAACAAACAACAATGGAGGACATGATTAACCAATCCAAAAAACGCAAAACCGAAACTTTAAACGACACCGTTTCCCTCACCCAACAAAACGCACTCAAAATCCTCCAACCACTCACAAAAGACCAACTCATATCCATCTTACAAACCCTCATCACCCATGACGTGGCAGCTTTATCAGCCGTTAGATCAATCGCAGACACCGACCCATCTCACCGCAAGCTTTTCATACGTGGCATTGGTTGGGACACCACTACAGCCACCTTAAAATCTGTTTTCGAACAATACGGTGAGGTGGAAGAAGGCTGTCATTGTCATAAACCGCGAATAAGTCGAAAGTGTACGTTCGTTACTTTTAAACATATAGATGGTGCTGTTAAGGCTTTGGTTGAACCTAGTAAGAAAATTGATGGTAGGATCACTGTCGCCCAGTTGGCGTCTGCTAAGGATAGTACGGCGAGTAATGTGGATGGTAGAATGTTTATGTAAGGAAGTGCCTGGGAAGTTTTGAGTGAGAGGTTGTTGGGAGTGTTATTTCGCGTTTGGGGAGATTGAGGAGGGGCCGTTGGGGTTTGATAAGCAGTCTGGGAGGGCTAAAGGGTTTGCGTTTTTTGTTTATAAGAGTGAGGAGGGGGCCAGGAGGGCGGTGGTTGATTCGGTTAAGAGTATTGATGGGCATCAGGTTATGTGTAAGATGGCGGTGGATGGGAAGAAGGAAAGAGCGGGTGGTGGGATGATGTTGCCGCGTGGTCCAGTGCCGGGGATTGTGAATACAGGTAGATTCTTGACTCTATGTTTATTCAATAGTGGCTATGTTTGATGTTTGTTTTATAAATAGCGTCTGGGGGGGGGGGGGGGGGGGGGGGGGTGGGGGTTTTGATAGCAAGTTGTAGCCTGTAATTATAAAGTGTAAATTGATAGTTAAGCTAAACGCTTCTTTTATATTGCCGATTGGTAGAGGGGCTATAATCCCAAAAGTGATGTCTTTACCCGGTTTGATTCCATGTGGTATGAATCCATTTGGCGGGTTAAACCTCAGTGGGTATGGCCTAAAGGTCGGTAACCAATTTTTACAAAAACAAAAATGGAACGTTTAAACAAAATCCAAAAGCTAAACGAAGCATTATATTCTAAATGCTAAATGCTCCAAAAAGCTCGTGGCCAAACACAACAGTGTATATTTGTTTACTGCTAATTGAATTTTACTTATCAATCTGACTGTTATAATATAAGTTAAGATGGATTACAGGTGGGAGAACATCATATAGTGGTTATCCAGTTGGGCCTTCTTTGCTACCTCATCAAAATCCGCCACCTTCAGGAACTGGTAGTGGTCCAGGCTATGTAAACCAGGTGCCACCTTCAGGAACCGGTAGTGGTCTAGGCTATGTAAACCAGGGGCCACCTTCACACAGTAGTAATGGGTATCCTGCTGGTACTGGATACAACAATGGTGGATATGCTAGTGCGGTGGCTGCTGCTGAACCGGAGTATCCTGGACAGAATAGTTATAGGCCTCTTATGAACAGATTGCCGCCAATTCAAGAGGGATTTGCTGACAGTGGAAACTATGGTCCATCTTTAGGCTACCCAACACAACCTAACATGCCACCGGCTGGTCCAAGAGGTCCTCATGGTGGGCATCCATATTATTGAGGCATTACGCGTTTTCTGACTGCATCTATATATTCATGTTTGCATCATACCATCTAGAGGTATTACGCATTTTTTTCACATGTTTGCATCAGATGTTTTTTGTGCTCACATCATGTACAAGTGGTATCTAAGTTATGTGGATACGCATATATGATGTAATTGGGTCTCTTGAAGGATCGTAAATGATTTTATATGGCATCTTCATGTGAAGATGATTGTTTGAATACAATATTCCTTGTTGGCTCTTTTTGAGATGGAAGCCACTTTTGAACTAAACATTATCAATGGTCTTGCCAATACTTTATCGGACACTGTTTTGCTTGATTATTTGAATGTAATTACATGAAACTTTTTGATACTAGGCAAGTTTATAAGTTTTGCTAAAGGTGTCTCATCGGACGAGCCTTGTTTAACGAATAATGTTTGATAAATACGTTATACCACGGTCAATGTAGAAGGCCCCTTGACCCTTTAATGTAATGGCAATAAGATATCAGGAGTTTTGTAGATTCTAGTTGATGACTCGGGGACTTTGGATTTACAATTAGTAGCTAATCTGTACAAAAAGCTAATCCTAAGTTCACATTTCGAAAAATTAGAAACTAAATAGAGGTACATGTGGGTTCTTTGGTTTCCTGTGCTATCCATGATACGATACTTGCATATTTCCTTTCATATGGAGTTCTTGTTTATTATGTAACGTGGGGTATTTGTCATCTTTCCAGTACTTGTTAAAGTTGAAATTGCTACATGAACAAAGTGTTGAAGTCAATTAAAGGGTTAAAATCATGAAATAGTAACCAACTTTCAGTTTTGTTCCAATTTAGTCACTGCAACTTTCTTTTGATTATAAAATAATAATCAAGTTTGAAAAGTGTTTCGTTTTAGTCACTTAAAGTATCAATAGTGTTTTATTTTTTTATTTTTTTTGAACGGCGACTTTTATTAAGAAAAACTAGCAAGGAGCTAGAAATTACAAAGAAATAAGAGACGGGTTGTTATACCAATCGTCCCAGCTAAACAAAGTATTGCATCTATACCGACACCAGTAATAAGAACTACAAATAATCTCATCAAAAAACGTCTCCTTAGATTTGGGCTTGGCCTCGAACATCTTCTTATTACGAAAATTCCATAGAAGCCACCACATCACAAAATAAATACCTTGGAACATGCTTTTATTCTTCTTCGGCATTTTTACATTATCGATCCAAGACCTCCATTCTCCGTAAGAGTTAATATCCATAAAAGGCACGTCCCACCACCGATTTATTAATTTAGAAATCTTCTTTGCCGTGTTACAAGCGAAGAACAAATGATCATTGGTTTCAATCCCGACATCACAATTCACACAAGATAGAGACTCAATATCTATACCACGTCTGGAAATGTTAAATCTAGTAGGTAAGGAGTTCGTCATTACCTTCCAAGCGAAGGTGTTCACTTTGTTGGGAACATATCGAATCCACCTAGTCTTTAGATCACCTTTCGGAAGTAATCGCGAATCTATCATGTTTCTTGACGAAGCCACGGTATAACCACCAGAATTGTTCAATGTCCAAGACCATGAATCAGGAGACTGAGTAAGCACCACAGGGTTAATCACTTTCGCTAACTCTTCAACTTGAGTGAGTTCCAGCCCTCCTCTCGGATGTCTACGAAACGAATGGTAAAGACTAGGATGCGCAAGTTTTTGACCTACTGTAATTTGTTTGCTGTTTTCGAGAGCATACGCTCTAGGGAATCTATTCTTAAGCTTGCCCCCATCACACCACACGTCATCCCAGAATAAAGTCGAAAGGCCATTCCCAAGTTTCTTCTTCATGAACAAAAGCAGGTTAATACCCTTTTCCTCAAGCCTCCTAACCTCTTTAATAATATTTATCCAACATGAATTAGCTCCTTTACCCGAAATCTCATCAATCTTTCCATTGGCTCCGTGTATAGCCTTGATAACACGAGACCAAAGCGTAGGCTCATGGGCTAAAAATCTCCAAACCCATTTAAATATCAATCCTCTATTAAGAGCATAAAGACTAAAAATACCTAGACCACCGTTATCTTTAGGAGCAAGAGCCTTCTTCCATTGAACCCACGAAGCTTTTTTACCCGAACTCTCATGACCATTGAAGAATTTACTTCGAAGAGATTCCAGAATTTGAATGACACCTGCAGGAACTTTAAACATTGACATGTGAAAAATAGGCATCGAGCCAAGTACCGATTTGATTAACATGAGCCGCCCTCCAATCGATAACATTTTCATCTTCCATCTTGATAGACGTCTTCTAATTCTATCAATAATGTCCTTCCAAGATTGAATTTTATTCATGTCCCCTCCAACATAAGAACCAAGATATAAAAAAGGAGCTTTAAGAACAAGACATCCGAATTTGGTCGCCGCTCGAGAGACTTTACCATTATCAACTTCAATGCCCATGATTTTGCTTTTGCACATATTGATTTTTAAACCTGAAACCTTATGAAAACAATCAAGAACATGGATAAGAGAAGTTATATTACTTTCGCTCCATTCACCTATAAAAACCGCATCATCCGCATAGAACATGTGCGAAAGATTAACCAAACCACCAACATCGATACCATGGAACATACCCGCATCAACCACTCTTTGAAATGAAATATGGAGACTTTCCATGATTAATAAGAATAAAAAAGGAGATAACGGATCACCTTGTTTAAGACCTCTACCAAATTGAAACTCGTCGGTTGGACTACCATTGATAATGATAGACCCTTTCGAAGAATGAAGACAACATTGAATCCATTTTCTCCATTTATCCCCAAACCCAAACTTGCCTAAAACATCATCAAGAAAATCCCACCTTACCGAGTCATATGCTTTTTCAAAGTCCACTTTGAAAAGAAGAGTTTGTTTTTTCTTCTTCTTACACCAAGACATGACTTCATTTAAAATAAAAGGCCCATCAAGAATTTGCCTATCTTTAATGAAAGCCGATTGAACCTCATTAATAATTCCCCCCAAGACATCAACAAGACGATTAGTTAAAATCTTAGCAATGATTTTATATATGCTACCAATGAGGCTAATCGGTCTAAAATCCTTAACAAGATTAGCATCCGGAATTTTCGGAATTAAGGCAATGAAAGATGAATTACACCCTTTGGGTAAATCAGAAAATTTAAAAAAATACCTCACCGCTTCACAAACATCCCTATCCACAAGATGCCAAAAGTGTCTGAAAAAACCAAACGTGAATCCATCCGGACCCGGGGCTTTGTCGGTACCACATTCCCAAACCGATTTCTTAATTTCATCATTAGAAACCTCCCTCTCCATATGATCACTTTGCTCATGAGAAATCTGATTAGGAAAGTCAAGACTAATAGAAGCAGTAGGTTTGTCCGGCTTACCAAAACGATTGGCAAAATGGTCGAAGAACTCTTTCTTGACATCATTCGGGTTTTCAATCCAATTACCATCAACCATAACCCCCCTAATATTTTGAATATTACGCCTTTTGTTTATGATACCATGAAAAAAACCGGAATTCTCATCTCCTTCTACCGCCCATTTAATTTTAGCCTTTTGAGCCCTTTCCTTCGATTCTAAATTATCTATCTTTTGGATTTGATGAAGAATAGCTAAGCGGGAATTGACCAGCTCTTCATTCCCAAGCCCTCTATCAATATCCAGATCAATTTCCTCCAACTGTTTTTTAAGTCTAAGCTGATCGTTTTTCCGGGTCCCCGAATTACTCTTATTCCAAATACGAATCTGATTCTTAAGATTTCTAAGTTTATTCATCAAACTTAGAAGAGCATTATTTCCCACCATAGGACTGTTTTTCCAAGTGTTCTCCACAAATGTGTTAAAACCATCCATCTCAAGCCAATGATGGAAAAAACGAAATGGAGTAGGGCCATAATCGTAACCATTTTCTTTAAGAAGAATAGGCCGATGATCCGACAAGAACCTCTCCAATGTAACAGCTTTAATGTTCGGGCTTCCACTAATAACACTCTCCGAAACCAAGAATCTATCTAACTTGCTCATCTTTGTTGCGGATCTATGACACCAAGTAAAGCGACATCCACCTAAGTTAACTTCAACCAATCCCGAATCCAAAATAAAAGAATTAAATCTATGAGCACCATGTGGATTAAAATGAGTTCCGAATCTATCAGATTTGACACGAACCTCATTAAAATCACCCATGATAATAACATCCCCGTTCCACTTATCTACCTCGAAACGAAGAAAATCCCAAAGAGCTTGTTTTTCTTTACCCTCTTGAGGAGCATACACACCAATAATCATCATATTCTTTCCCGTTAACCTCCACTTACCTCTAGTAATCACAAAATAATCAGACACCGTCACACTGTTTTTGCAAAAAGAATTAGTATCCCATACGCAAAGGATACCTCCCGAATTTCCAACCGCCTCACTATACACATAATCAAAAACCGAATTCCCCCAACACTGTTTCACACAGAAGTCCTCAATCTTTTCCATTTTTGTTTCTTGTATAACTAAAAAATTCACTTTATTTTTGATACTAAGATCTTTAACCCAATCTTTCTTGGCCTTTTGGGCAAGGCCTTGTATATTTAAAGATAGAAAATTCATCTATAACCTTCTTTCCCTCCTTGTGTTCCAATGAGTTCTTCCAAATTTGCTATGACTCCTTCCATTTTGAATCCCATAACCTGTCCAACTTTTATCACATCTTCAAGTAAACCCACCATGGATCCACCTGTTCTAGGAATTTCAGAAACCTTGAAGTGACCCGCTGATATAGACCCATTAGCACTACCTTTCAATTTATCAACATCACCAGCCTCACTGAATTCATCATTCTGGTCTACCTTCTTCTCTGATGTGTCATTTTCACAATTATGTGTCAAAGGTGTGAAACCTGGTGGATGCTTCAAACTATCTTCAGAATTGGTATCCTTATCATCCAATTTATTCTGACGCTTAAGTAGAGAATATAAATTAAATGGGTCTTCCGAAACTTCCTTTTCCTTTTTCGAAAATATACCATCCACATGATTATTTTCCAGCTCTCCATCTTCAAATAAAGACTCAGGTACTATCTCACCATCACTATGTTCATCCTTGATTCCGTTCTTTTTAACTTCACCTTCCTCATCCATGGAGTTATCATCTTCACTTTCGTATTCATCTGTGAATTCCGGGACCCAACCTTGAGTTTCATTAGCTCTAATCCAATACATCTTACCTCGGTGAGTGATTTTAAAATCTTCTCTGATACTATTTCCTGCCTTCAAATAAACACAAAGTCTTTTAGAATGAAAACAAGTCTCATCCTGATCATCCACATCGAGCAATTTTCCCCACTTTTCAGCAATTCTAGTAAATGTATTATTTGTCCATAACTTGAAAGGAACACCTTCCACTTCGACCCACGCAATCCTACCATCAACCTCGAATTCGTTTGTAGCCTTTATAACCTGAGAAAACCATGACATGACACTAACACATTTTTTGAATTTTTCCATTGATTCCAGTGATTTGAATTCCAACATAACCCATTGTTCTCCCATATATTTGATAACAATATCGGAAAAGCCTTCATTCCCCAAAGCCATTTTCAGATTGGCTAGAGAAGCAAAAACTTTTACCCTTCCAAAAAGAGCATTATCAACATTCATAGACATAACACATTCATCTCCCAAAACTATCGATGGTTCTGAAATCTTACCAACCAACTTCGTCTTTGTATCCCCATTTAACACACCCCTGTAAGATTTTTCATTACCTAAACTCCCACTCAGGTTTGGTTTAACAGAAGGAGTAGGAGTAACATTTGGCTTCTTATTACCCTCTCCTATGTTCTTACCATTGGGTCTTTGGAATCGAGCGATATTCGCATGGAGTCTAACACGACCAATCCAAACAGTACAGAGATTATTAACAAGTCTTTCTTCACTGAATACATTTATGAATTTGACAAATCCAAACCTTTTTCCGTACTTTGATTTCTTGACAGGAATGTAAGAATCCACCACATGACCGTATTGCTTGCACGCTAGAAATAACTCCTTGGCCGATACATTATCCGGAAAATTCGTAACATAGACAGATGTTGAAATCCTATCAACATCGTCCTCTTTGGTTGTGTATCTTCCCATTGAACACACCAAAACTAAATTGCCTAAACAAAAAACACCTTTGGATCGAAGAGAGCTCTAAAAAACAATTACTTCTAAAAACCGAACGATAAAATGTCCTACCTTTGATGTCCCACTTTTGTTGTCCCGCCTCTGGTGTCCCACCACAAGGATGTACCACCTATGACGTCCCAACTATAGTGTCCCATCTATGATATTCCATTCGGATCATCTATCAAGGATTCAAAAATAAATTTTTTTTTTTTTTTGATTGAAGGGATTTCTGGAGATTAATGAATGATTATTATGATGAATAGATGAAGGATTGAAGGATTGAAAATGGATCTAAGACAAATTGTATTTTGTAAGAGGCTAATCTTGCGAAACCCTTTAGATCCAAACCCTAGATCCAAAAGATGATTTGTGTGTGTGTGTGTGTGTGTAAACTCCATGGATTACTCGGTCAAAAGGTCAAAAACCATGATTAAAAAATAAATAAATAATGCATATGTTATTTATCTCTACACATTTTTGAAAGTTTGTTTCGAAGAGTATGGGTTGGTTTGATTATCGGGTTGATCGGTTAGTTCAATTACAAAAAATTGGGTCAATTCGAAAACCGAATCAAAAAGGACTAGAATTCAACTGAACCAAACCAAAAACTGAATTTGAATTCGGCTCGGAGTAAAATGTGTAATATAAGTAATATTGTGATCATCTCTCCACCCCATATTCAACTTTGTAACTGTTTACAATTTCGTCCCTTTTATATCACAACCTCCTTGAGGGGAAGGAATGGATACGTTCTTATTTTTTGTAAAAGTCAATGTAAAATGATAGAACCCCTTGGAGTATGATTTATTATTGACCACTATTTATAGTGGTAAAACCCTAATACCCTAAACCTACAAACGGGCTTGGGCCTATTTATTCACTAATACTCCCCCGCAGTCCGAACGGCGAAATCACAAAAAGCTTGGAGTAGTAAACTAGAAAAGAAAAGAAACAAAAAAGACAAAACATTAAAAGAAATAATAGCGATGAAGACATCCGACAACAAGCGTCTTCAAACAATCTTCAAACTTGAAGTCATGAACTGATAAACCTGGATAAACCAATATAACCGAAGCACGAACAACAACATACGATTGTGTGGATTTGTGACCTTAGCACAAATCACCAACACAAATAACGATTGTGTGGATTTGTGACCTTAGCACAAATCACCAACACAACAAACAAATAATAAAACTTAAAAAAAAAACATAATAGCTGCTGCACCACGGTCTTGTTGATCAGGAAACAGATCTTCAGATCCGACACAAGTAAAAAAGATCACGATAATATTGGAAGGATGGCTGGTGACGATGACGTCATGCTTTTCTTTGAGGGCTGGTGATGATGACGATGGCGGCTAGGTTTTTTTTTTGATTTAGGGTTTGACGGGGATCCCTCCGAATCAATCGACGAGTTGTCGATGACCGGAGGACAACTATTTTGTGAAGAAGGTTAGTGTTTTTGAGCGGAAGATATGTGATTAGGGTTTAGGATCTTAATGTCTGATTAGGGTTTAGGACCACTATTTGAGTTATGATTTATTATTGACCATTATTTATAGTGGTAAAACCCTAATACCCTAAACCCACAAACGGGCTTGGGCCTATTTATTCACTAATACTCCCCCGCAGTTCGAGCGGCGAAATCGCGAAAGCTCGGACCGAAGAAGAAAATTAAGAAAGCAAAATAAAACAATAAACCAAAATAAAACGGGATAACCCAAAGTATCCCCTATTCTAATTTTTTGTTTACGAATAACCAAAGTATCCGAAGGATAAACCAAAGTATCTCAAACAATCGTATTGTTTGTTTAAGTTGAAAGCCTCTTCTTCTTCTATCATCTTCTTCGTTGTTTGTTTGAGTTGAAAGCTCTTCTTCTTCTATCATTTTATTTATGCAGACTCAAGGTATAACATCTGTCGATGAAGCACACAACCTGTATCTATCTGCTTAACACGGCAAACTCAAGGTATATCTATCTTGTCAAAGATGGCAGACTCAACCTGTATCTATCTGCCAAAAACCAAAAGTCATCTCGGGACTTGATACCCTAGATTCGACAAAAGTCGTCTCGGGACTTATACCCTAGATTCGACACCAACAAAAGTCATCTCGGGATTTGATACCCTAGATTCGACACCAACAAAAGTCATCTCGGGAATAAGAACCCTAGATTCGACACCAACAAAAGTCGTCTCGAGAATTAATACCCTGGATTCGACATAAAAAAACAATTAAATAACTATAATGATAGTGTTCAAAGTCAACACCAAACCACCAATGACGAGAGGGAGGTGAGTGGTGACGATGGCGGCAAGTTTTTTTTTTTTTTGACAAGGATCCCTCCGAATCATAGACGAGTTGTCGATGAACGGAGGACGACTATTTTGTGAAGAAGGTTAGTGTTTTTGAGCGGAAGATACGTGATTAGGGTTTAGGATCTTAATGGTTGATACCATGTAGAATGATAGAAAACCCTTTAAGTTATGATTTATTATTGACCACTATTTATAGTGGTAAAACCCTAATACCCTAAACCCACAAACGGGCTTGGGCCTATTTATTCACTAATAGTCAACACCATTTTTTCAAGCAATTCATGCTGATAACGTATTGTGAATGTAAAGAACAAGAACAAGAGATGAAGAGAAGTATGAGAGGAAGAGAGAATTATTATTGAGTTATCTCCATCATGTTACAATATGAGATATTTATAAGGCATAGGAAAACCTAACTTGTTAATCAAGATTAAAATGAATAGACATAAGCCCATAATATTTTACAATATGATTATTATTTTTTCTTTAAATTCATTTTATTTACTTATAAATATCTTCATATTCTATCTTTTCTATACATAACTTTTCATTATATCTATATATTTAGTCTCGTAACATCTATAACTTACTATTAAAAATTTATATAACTTGCCATTCGCGTAAAAGAGCTAGGTGTAGTAGTGTCTTATAATTTTATAGTGCACGTCACCTCACTGCATACCCTATGATACCACTATAACTAAAACATCAAATCCAGTTATAACATGTTATAGGCGCGAATGTGTCCCATGACACACAATAACAAAAATTACCTCACTAAATTAAAATGCGGATAACTAAAGTAATGAGGATACATGGCACCAAGCCACCAAGTATGGTATTTGACTATGTCATATGACAAAAACATGCCAGATAACATGTTATGTGTCACTGTGTCGTGCTTTGAGTGTTTCGGGAAAGAGGAGGTGACTTCTCTCGCTCAAGAGTCAAAATTGTCATGTCAACCATAACTTTTATACTATTCAAAATGATTAGATTATGCCCAAAAGTTTTAAGTCCACTTCCTCTTAGCCCATGTTAACCCGACTCCATTTTCAAAGCTTATTTTCATGTACATGGCCAAGATTAGTGTAGATAACTTATTTTCGAAGCTGATTACCATAAATTAAAATAATATAAATAAATAAAATGTGATTTATTTTACATTGTCCTGGTCGCAAAGGTTTTCAATTTTGCACTGTCTAGGTGAACTAAAAAAACGAGAATGTCAAGTAACTTAAGTCGTGTTTGTATACAAACGTCACCTAATGAACGAGAAAATACATCACCGGAAAATGAAAGCTCTCCGTAGAGTTTTGGTTGAACTAAAGTTACTTATCTTCAAATATACTTAAAACATTTGTATTATACCGTGCCGTAAGTCCAACCTGATAGTAGAACATGACATTGCTAACAAAATTTTGCGCCATAAACTTGCAGGTCGGCATATAGTGAAAATTTCTCTTGTTTCATGTGTTCCTGACCGAAGGTCAGTATATAGTGAACTTTCAACTTTGAATCTAGATGCTTGCAAAGACTTTGTCGTAAAGGTTACCAGCATCATATTATAATCTGTCACAGTAATCATCTCTCTCTACAACAACAACGAAACAACGGAGGAGGAGGAAAAGAGAGAGATTGAATCCTTGTGACAGACAAGTTCATCAATCTGATGCTGGTAACCTTTACGACAAAGTCTTTGCAAGCATCAAGATTCAAAGTTGAAAGGTCACTTTATAACGACCTTCAGTCAGGAACACATGAAACAAGAGAAATTTTTCTCGAGTATGTGGTGCAAAATTTTGTTAGCGAGGTCATGTTCTACTATCAAGGTTGGACTTGAGGCATGGTAGAATACTCCGTACAAATGTTTTAAGTATATTTGTAGATAAATAACTTTAGTTTTACTAAAACTATAATTTTGAGAGCTTTCATTGGATTGAGATGTATTATCTCGTATCATTATGTGACCAGTTTGTTACAAACACGACTTAAGTTCCTGACATTCTCGTTTTCTTTATTTCACCAGCCGTGCAAAAATTGAAAACCTTTGCGACCAGGACAATGTAAAATAAATCACATTTTATTTATTTATATTATTTTAATTTATGGTAATCAGCTTCGAAAATAAGTTATCTACACTAATCTTGGCCATGTACATGAAAATAAGCTTTGAAAATGGAGTCGGGTTAACATGGGCTAAGAGGAAGTGGACTTAAAACTTTTGGGCATAATCTAATCATTTTGAATAGTATAAAAGTTATGGTTGACATGACAATTTTGACTCTTGAGCGAGAGAAGTCACCTCCTCTTTCCCGAAACACTCAAAGCACGACACAGTGACACATAACATGTTATCTGGCATGTTTTTGTCATATGACATAGTCAAATACCATACTTGGTGCCATGTATCCTCATTACTTTAGTTATCCGCATTTTAATTTAGTGAGGTAATTTTTGTTATTGTGTGTCATGGGACACATTCGCGCCTATAACATGTTATAACTGGATTTGATGTTTTAGTTATAATGGTATCATAGGGTATGCAGTGAGGTGACGTGCACTATAAAATTATAAGACACTACTACACCTAGCTCTTTTATGCGAATGGCAAGTTATATAAATTTTTAATAGTAAGTTATAGATGTTACGAGACTAAATATATAGATATAATGAAAAGTTGTGTATAGAAAAGATAGAATATGAAGATATTTATAAGTAAATAAAATGAATTTAAAGAAAAAATAATAATCATATTGTAAAATATTATGGGCTTATGGGCTTATGTCTATTCATTTTAATCTTGATTAACAAGTTAGGTTTTTCTATGCCTTATAAATATCTCATATTGTAACATGATGGAGATAACTCAATAATAATTCTCTCTTCCTCTCATACTTCTCTTCATCTCTTGTTCTTGTTCTTTACATTCACAACACGTTATCAGCATGAATTGCTTGAAAAAATGGTGTTGACTATTAGTGAATAAATAGGCCCAAGCCCGTTTGTGGGTTTAGGGTATTAGGGTTTTACCACTATAAATAGTGGTCAATAATAAATCATAACTCAAAGGGTTTTCTATCATTCTACATGGTATCAGCCATTAAGATCCTAAACCCTAATCACGTATCTTCCGCTCAAAAACACTAACCTTCTTCACAAAATAGTTGTCCTCCGGTCATCGACAACTCGTCGATGATTCGGAGGGATCCTTGTCAAACCCTAAATCAAAAAAAAAAAAACCTAGCCGCCATCGTCACCACTCACCTCCCTCTCGTCATTGGTGGTTTTGGTGTTGACTCTGCAACTCTATCATTATAGTTATTTAATTGTTTTTTTATGTCGAATCCAGGGTATTAATTCCCGAGACGACTTTTGTTGGTGTCGAATCTAGGGTTCTTATTCCCGAGACGACTTTTGTTGGTGTCGAATCTAGGGTATCAAATCCCGAGACGACTTTTGTTGGTGTCGAATCTAGGGTATAAGTCCCGAGACGACTTTTGTCGAATCTAAGGTTTAAGTCCCGAGACGACTTTTGGTTTTGCATAGATAGATACAGGTTAAGTCTGCCATCTTTGACAAGATAGATATACCTTGAGTCTGCCGTGTTAAGCAGATAGATACAGGTTGAGTCTGCCATCTTCGACAGATAGATATACCTTGAGTCTGCATAAATAAAATGATAGAAGAAGAAGAGCTTTCAACTCAAACAAACAACGAAGAAGATGATAGAAGAAGAAGAGGCTTTCAACTTAAACAAACAATACGACTGTTTGAGATACTTTGGTTTATCCTTCGGATACTTTTGGTTATCCGTAAACAAAAAATAGAAATAGGGATACTTGGGTTATCCCGTTTTATTTTGGTTTATTGTTTTATTTTGCTTTCTTAATTTTCTTCTTCGGTCCGAGCTTTCGCGATTTCGCCGCTCGGACTGCGGGGGAGTATTAGTGAATAAATAGGCCCAAGCCCGTTTGTGGGTTTAGGGTATTAGGGTTTTACCACTATAAATAATGGTCAATAATAAATCATAACTCAAATAGTGGTCCTAAACCCTAATCAGACATTAAGATCCTAAACCCTAATCACATATCTTCCGCTCAAAAACACTAACCTTCTTCACAAAATAGTTTGTCCTCAACGTCAAACGACAACTCGTCGATGATTCGGAGGGATCCCCGTCAAACCCTAAATCAAAAAAAAAAACCTAGCCGCCATCGTCATCATCACCCGCCCTCAAAGAAAAGCATGACGTCATCATCACCAGCCATCCTTCCACTATTATCATGATCTTTTTTACTTGTGTCGGGTTTGAAGATTTGTTTCCTGATCAACAAGACCTGTGTGCAGCAACTATTATGTTTTTTTTTTTTAAGTTTAAAATATTTGTTTGTTGTTTGTATTTGTGCTAAGGTCATAAACCACACAATCGTTTAATTGTGTTGTTGATTGTGCTAAGGTCAACAAATCCACACAATCGTATGTTGTTTGTTCGGCTTCGGTATATTGGTTTATCATGTTTATCCAGTTCATGATTTTCAAGTTTGAAGATTGTTGAAGACGCCTGTTGTCGGATTTTCAATCGCCATAATTTTTCATTAATGTTTTGTCTTTTTTGTTTCTTTTCTTTTCTAGTTTACTACTCCAGTCTGAGCTTTTGTGATTTCGTCGCTCGGACTGCGGGGGAGTATTAGTGAATAAATAGGCCCAAGCTCATTTATGGGTTTAGGGTATTAAGGTTTTACCACTATAAATAGTGGTTAATAATAAATCATACCCCAAGGGGTTCTATCATTTTACATTGACTTTTACAAAAAATAAGAACGTATCCATTCCTTCCCCTCAAGGAGGTTGTGATATAAAAGGGACGAAATTGTAAACAGTTACAAAGTTGAATATGGGGTGGAGAGATGATCACAATATTACTATATTACACATTTTACATTTGAAACGACAGCGTTTTTGCACATGGTGCACTATTCATCTTAAGCACTGTAGCACTGCTACAGTGCTACAGTGCTGGGCCAAAAAGAGGCCGAAAAAAATTATGGGCCCACCCCAATTTAGTTTTTTTTTTTTTTTAAATTGTCAGCACAAAATAAGGAGGAAAAAAATGTTATAAAAGTACCGACGCATTCAGATAAAAAAATACCCGCGGTAACATTTCCGAATTGAATTAAACAGTGTCATTTTAATTAATAACCAACTTCTTAAAACACCTATTTATCAATCATCAAAAGGGTTTCGTAAGATTAGCCTCTTACAAAATACAATTTGTCTTAGATCCATTTTCAATCCTTAATCCTTCATCTATTATCTAATAATCTTCATTAATCTCCAGAAATCCCTTCAATCAAAAAAAAAAATTTTATTTTTGAATCCTTGATAGATGATCCGAATGGAATATCATAGATGGGACACTATAGTTGGGACGTCATAGGTGGTACATCCTTGTGGTGGGACACCAGAGGCGAGACAACCAAAGTGGGACATCAAAGGATGGACAATTTAGTCGTTCGTTTTTTTAGAAGTAATTGTTTTTTTAGGAGCTCTCTCGATCCAAAGGTGTTTTTCGTTAGCAATTAGTTTTGGTGTGTTCAATGGGAAGAACACAACGCTAAGAGGAGATGTTGATAGGATTTCAACATCTGTCTATGTTACGAATTTTCCGGATAATGTATCGGCCAAGGAGTTATTTCTAGCGTGCAAGCAATACGGTCATGTGGTGGATTCTTACATTCCTGTCAAGAAATCAAAGTACGGTAAAAGGTTTGGATTTGTCAAATCAAAATTATTCAGTGGAAAAAAGACTTGTTAATAATCTCTGTACTGTTTTGGATTGGTCGTGTTAGACTCCATTCGAAAATCGCTCCATTCAAAGACCCAAGTGTAAGAACATAAGTGGGGGGGGAGAGAGGGTAATAAGAAGCCAAATGTTGACACCTACTCCTCTGTTAAACCAAACCTGAGTGGGAGTTTAGTAAGAAAAATCTTACAGGGGTGTGTTAAATGGGAAACAAAGACGAAGTGTGGTTGGTAAGCATATCAGAACCAACGATAGTTTTGGGATATGAATGTGTTATGTCATATGAATGTTGATAAAAAGCTCTTTTGTAAGGGAGTAAAAGTTTTTGCTTCTCTAGCCAATCTGAAAATGGCTTTGGGGAATGAAGGCTTTTCCGATATTGTTATCAAATATATGGAGAACAATGGGTTATGTTGGAATTCAAATCACTGGAATCAATGGAAAAATTCAAAAAATGAGTTTAGTGTCATGACAATGGTTTTTCTCAGGTTATAAAGGCTAACAAACGAATTCGAGGTTGATGGTAGGATTGCGTGGTCGAAGTGGAAGGTGCATCTTTCAAGTTATGGACATAATAATACATTTACTAGAGATTGCTGAAAAGTGGGAAATTGTCTCGATGTGGATGATCAGATGAACTTGTTTTCATTCTAAAAGACTTTGTGTTTATTTGGAAGGCAGGAAATAGTATCAGAGAAGATTTTAAAATCACTCACCGAGGTAAGATGAATTGGATTGAGCTAATGACAACTAAGGTTGGATCCCCCGGAATTCACAGATGAATACGAAAGTGAAGAATGAAAACTCCATGGATGAGAAGGTGAGAGATTAAAAAGAACGGAATCAAAGATGAACATAGTGATGGTGAGATAGTACCTGAGTCTTTATTTGAAGATGGAGAGCTGGAAAATAATCACGTGGATGGTATATTTTCGGAAAAGGAAAAGGAAGTTTCGGAAGACCCATTTAATTTATATTCTCATACTTAAGCGGCATAAAAAAGTTAGATGATAAGGATAAACCAATTCTGAAGATAGTTTGAAGCATCCACCAGGTATCACACCTTTACACATAAATTGTGAAAATGACACATCATAGAAGAAGGAATACCAGAATATATGAAACTCAGTGGAGTCTGGTGATGTTGATAAATTGAAAGGTAGTGCTAATAGGGTCTAGATCAGCGGGTTCACTTCAAGGTGTTGAAATTCCTAGAACAGGTGGATCCATGGTGGGTTTACTTGAAGATAGTGATAAAAGTTGGAACAGGTATATGGGATTCAAAATGGAAGAGTCGATAGCAAATTGGAAGGAACTCAATGAACACAAGAGGGAAAAGAAGGTAAAAGATGAATTCTATCTTTAAATATACAAGGCCTGCCCAAAAGGCCGAAGAAGATTGGGTTAAAGAACTTAGTATCAAAAATAAAGGAATTTTTAGTTATAATGAATCAAAAATGGAAAAGATTGATGACTCCTGTGTGAAACTGTGTTGGGGGAATCGGTTTTTGAATAATGTGAATAAGTGAGGTCGGTTGGAAAATCGGGAGGTATCCTTTGCGTATGGATACTAATTCCTTCTTTGCAAAAAACAGTGTGAACGGTGTCTGATTAATTGGTGATTACTAGAGGTAAGTATTAACGGAAAGAATATTATGATTATTGGTGGTGTGTATGCTCCTCAAGAGGGTAAAGAAAAACAAGCTCTTTGGGATTTTCTTCGTTTCGAGGTAGATAAGTGGAACGGGGATGTTATTATCATGGGTGATTTTAATGAGGTTCGTGTCAAATCTGATAGATTCGGAACTCATTTTAATCCACATGGTGCTCATAGATTTAATTCTTTTATTTTGGATTCGGGATTGGTTGAAGTTAACTTAGGTGGATGTCGCTTTACTTGGTGTCATAGATCCGCAACAAAGATGAGCAAGTTAGATAGATTCTTGGTTTTCGGAGACGTGTTATTATTGGAAAGCCCCGAACATAAAGCTGTTACAATTGGAGAGGCTCTTGTCGGATCATCGGCCTATCTTCTTAAAGAAAATGGTTACGATTATGGCCCTACTCCTTTTACGTTTTTTCCATCCTGGCTTAAGGATGGTTTTAACACTTGTGGAGAACACTTGGAAAACAGTCCCTATGGTGGAAATAATGCTCTTCTAAGTTTTATGCAATAAACTTAGAAATCTTAAGAATCAATTCACGTAATTGGAATAGAGATAATATCGGGACCCCGAAAAACGATCAGCTAACTTAAAAAACAGTTTGGAGAGAAATTGATCTGATATTTGATAGAGGGCTTGGGAATGAAGAGCTGGTCAATTCCCGCTTAGCTATTCTTCATCAAATCCAAAAGATAGATAATTTAGAATCGAAGGAAAGGGCTCAAAAGGCTAAAATTAAATGGGCGGTAGAAGGAGATGAGAATTCCGGTTTTTTTCATGGTATCATAACCCAAAGGCGTAATATCAAAATATTTAGGGGGGTATATGGTTGAAGGTAATTGGATATGAAAACCCGAAATTATGTCAATAAAGAGTTCTTCTACCATATTTGCCAATCGTTTTGGTAAGCCGGAACAAACCTACTGCTTCTTAATAGGTCTTGACTTTTCCTATCAGATTTCTCATGAGCAAAGTGATCCGATAGGGATAGGGAGGTTCTAATGATGAAATTAAGAAATCGGTTTGGGAATGTGGTACCGACAAAGCCCCGGGTCCGGATGGATTCACGTTTGGTTTTTTCAGACACTTTTGGCATCTTGTGGATAGGGATGTTTGTGAAGCGGTGGGGTATTTTTTTAAAATTTTCTGATTTACCCAAAGGGTGTAATTCATCTTTCATTGCCTTAATTCCGAAAATTCCGGATGCTAATCTTGTTAAGGATTTTAGACCGATTAGCCTCATTGGTAGCATATATAAAATCATTGCTAAGATTTTTAACTAATCGTACTGAGTTGATGTCTTGGTGGATTATTAATTAGGTTCAATCGGCTTTCATTAAAGATAGGCAAATTCTTGATGGGCCTTTTATTTTAAATGAAGTCATGTCTTGGTGTAAGAAAAAGAAAAAACAAACTCTTCTTTTCAAAGTGGACTTTGAAAAAGCATATGACTCGGTAAGGTGGGATTTTCTTGATGATGTATTTAGGCAAGTTTGGGTTTAGGGGATAAATGGAGAAAATGGATCAATGTTGTCTTCATTCTTCGAAAGGGTCCTAATCATTATAATGGTAAGTTCCAACCGACGAGTTTCAATTGTAGAGGTTTTAAACAAGGTGATCCGTTATCTCCTTTTTTATTCTTATTAATCATGGGAAAAGTCTCCATATTTTCATTTTCAAAGAAGTGGTTGATGCCGGTATGTTCCATGGTATCGATGTTGGTGTTTGGTTAATCTTTCGCACAGACTATGTTCTATGCTATGATGCGGTTTTATAATAGGTGAATGGAGCGAAAGTAATATAACTTCTCTTAATCCATGTTCTTGATGTTTTCATAAGGTTTCATTCAGGTTTAAAAAATCAATAGTGCAAAAGCAAAAATCATGGCAGAAGTTGATAATGGTAAAGTCTCTCGAGCGGCGAACCAAATTCGGATGTCTTGTTCTTAAAGCTCCTTTTTATATCTTGGATCTTATGTTGTCGGGAACATGAAAATAAAAATTCAATCTTGGAAGGGACATTATTGATAGAAATTAGAAGACGTACTATCAAGATGGAAGATGAAAATTTATCGATTGGAAGCGGCACATGTTAAATCAAATCGGTACTTGGCTCGATGCCTATTTTTCCACATTTCCAATGTTTAAAGTTCCTATCAGGTGTCATACAAATTCTGGAATCTCTTGAAGTAAAATTCTTTCCAATGGTCCCCATGAGAGTTATGGTAAAAAAGCTACTTCGTGGGTTCAATGGGAGAAGGCTCTTGCTCTAAAGATAACGGTGGTCAGGGTATTTTAGTCTTTATGCTCTTAATAGAGGATATATTTAAATGGTTTGGAGATTTTAGCCCATGATCCTACGCTTTGGTTCTCGTGTTATCTAGGCTGATACACGGAGCCAATGGAAAGATTGATGAGATGTTCGGGTAAAGGAATAATTTCAATGTTGGATAAATATTATTTAAGAGGTAAGATGCTTGAGGGAAAAGGTATTAAACCTGCTTTTTGTTCATAGAAGAAGAAACTTGGGAAATGGCCTTTCGACTTTATTCTGGGATGACGTGTGGTGTGATGGGGCAAGCTCAGAAAGATCACCCACAGCGTATGCTCTCGTGAAAACATGCAAACAAATTACAGTAGGATCAAAAACATGCGCATCCTAGTCCTTTACCATTCGTTTCGTAACAACCGAGAGGAGGCTGAACTCACCAAAGTTGAAGATTAACGAAAGTGATAACCCTAGTGTGCTTACTCCAGTCTCCTGATTCATGTTTGGACATTGAACAAATTCTGGTGATCTACCGTGGCTTCGTCAAGGAAACAAGATAGATTCGCGATTACTTCCGAAAGTGATCTAAAGACAGGTGGAATTTCGATATGTTCCCAAACAAAATGACACCTTCGCTTTGGAAGGTAATGACGAACTCCTTACTACTAGATTTTTTAACATTTCCAGACGTGGTATTGATATTGGCGTTTCTCTATCTTGGTGAATTGTGATGTCGGGATTGAAAACCAATGATCAGTTGATCTTCGCTGTAACACGGCAAAAGGAAGATTTCTTAAATAATAAATCGTGGTGGTACGTTCTTTTATGGATATTAACTCTTACGGAGAATGGAGTCTTGATCGATAAGGAAAAAACTGGCGAAGAAGAACTAAAAGCTTGTTCCAAGGTATTTATTTTGTGAATGTGGTGGCTTTCTATGGAATTTACGTAAAAAGAAGATAGTTCGAGGCCAATCCCAAATCGTATTGAACGTTTTTTGATGAATTATTGTAGTTCTTATTACTGGTGTCGGTATAGATGCAATACTTTGTTTAGCTGGGACGATTGGTATAAAAACCCGTCTCTTATTTCTTTGTAATTTCTAGCTCCTTGCTAGTTTTTTTTAATAAAAGTCGCCGTTAAAAAAAAAACAATGTCATTTTACACCATGAGACCAAAAATAAATTTTCGCAAAAAAAATTAATAATAAAAAAAATATAAATTAAATTTTTAATGCGAAAACGCAACAACGCTAAGACCATTAAAAAAAACTATTAATACAAAACGTACTGAAAACGTAAACCGCACTATTAAATATGAACCCAAAAGACAAAATAAACCGCACATTTTTACACCATGAGATAAAAAAAAAAAAATTCGAAAAAAAATTTAACGCGACGCAACAACGCGTAAGACCATTAAAAAAAACTACTAAACACGATACTGAAAAAGTAAACCCGCACTATTAAATATGAGACCGACAAAATAAACTCGCACAAAATTAAAGGAAAAAAAAAAGAATTAATGACACGCAACAACGCACGAAAAATTAACGCCCCGCAGTAACGTGCAAGAAAAAATAAACTTACACTATTAAACATAAAAAAAACGCGCGAAAAAAAAAAAAAAAAATTAACGTCCCGCAACAACGCGCGAAAAATTAACGCCCGCAGCAACGCGCGGGTAATCTTGCTTGTTTTCAACATTGGTCATGGTAATAATTTTTCATAGTTTACTATCGTAAGTAAAGTCTTCTCAGTTTTTTTTGTTAAAAATCAAAATTAATAATCATTATGTTATGTGATGTAATGGGAGTGGTGCAAATTCATTCAACTTAACCCAGTTGTAGATTAAAAAGGCTAAAAAATATTTACTTGTATATGTGTCATATTTTAATATTTGCACGATATGAAATAAAATTAGAAGATTGCGTGAAGAATTGATGTGTTCATTCATTGTTTGTTTCAAAATCTATTAGTTTTAACGGAAAATGACACAAAAAGATATCCAACTTAAAGGTCATTTCCAATCAAGGTATCGCACTTTTTTTGGCATAAAAAGGCACCCAACTTATTTTTTTAACCAATTTAAGTATTATCGTTAAATATTTAACGATCGTCCGTTAAATTTTACATTTCAAATTCACCGACCTCTACCACCACCACCAATCATCGTCGTCACCACTATGCCTCCCCACCACTATCACCACCAAATACCATCCCTCCCATTGATATAACATTTTCAGTGTGCTGCATATAAAGCGTTTGATAATTAAATGAGTTTTCATAAGGCCAGTAGTACTCATACGAATATTAAATCATTGCCAACAAATGACAAGTCCACTTTTATTCCGACAAAATCAATTGGGTTTTCATAGGTACAGTAGATGCTACAAGACGAATATTTTTTTTTTTGAACGGCCAAAAAAATAAAAAAAAATACACAAATAATTTTTATTTTATAAACTAGCAAGGAGCTAGAAAAGAAATTACAAAGATATTAAATGCGGGTTTTTAAGCCAATCATCCCTAGAGAACTTTCTACTACACCTACTATTACACCAAAGAAAGGAGGAAGAGACAATATTCTCAAAAAGGATCGATCTAGACGGCTTATTAACATCAAAAGTAGAACGATTCCGAAATCCCCAAATAAACCACCAAGCAACGTAGAAGACTCCTTCCCAAAAAACTTTAAAACTGAACCCGAAGACGAATAGAAGAGAAACCACGACGCCAATTCTGAGGAACGAACGCCAAAGCTGGAAATCGATCTTCCCACCTAACGCAAACCCATGCAAAAACCTCCAGATATAGAGAACATCGAAATAACAAATGATTGACATCCTCTTCATACCGAAAAAACAACCGGCAAGAAGTGACTCCAAAATAACACCTTTTTTGACAGATTGTAATCTGTAGCAAACCCCCCCGACGAGCTCGCCACATAAAAACATTAATCTTAATAGGAAATTATACTTACCCCACCTAGGTCGCTCAGAGTGAGAGGGAAGCAAACAAATCATCAATACAAGACGAGTATCTTTCCACACTAAATTTACAACCACTGGCTAGAAAGGAGAAATACCAACGATCTTCGACGTTGAAAGAACCACCTGAATTCAAAAACGAACTTAAAGTCTGAGAATTCTAGCTGTTCGACCCCATCCTTCTAACTGATCTCCGAAAAACGTATCCATGGGGCCACCATCTAGCCGCCACGCAAAATATTTGAGCAGAAACAAGCGGCAAACAAACGCGACAAAACTCCCGACAAGGAATACCCCCATCCAAGTCTCATTCCAAAAACTAGTAATTGACCATCCCCCAATAACGTTTATAGCAATACGACAAGAAATCAAATCCAATGACTTAAGCCCTTGAACATCCATCAAAACCGAACTCCATATGAAACTATTTATCGCCTTTCTTTTTTATTTCTTGTTATTGAAGCTTTGGCATTATATCCGTTTGTAAAGCAGTTATGAAGATGGTGTTTAAAGGCATTCAGTTACAGGGGTCTTTGGCTTTATCTCATTTTTTAATGCGGAGAACGCCTTTTTTATGGGTGAATGGTCCCTGATAATAATTTGAAGAGTATTATCAAAATTCTTAAATGTTTTCCATCTCGGCGTCGGATTACATATTAATATTCATAAGACCAAATTTTTGGGTGAGGTGGTCTCGCGGTCTAGATTGAGGAATGGCTTCTTCTTAGGTGCACTATTGATGGGAAAACAGTTCCGTTATCATGGGGTTATGGTGGGGGCGTGGATGACTCGTCATAAGTCTTGGTGAAATGATGTAATTTTAAAGCTTCCAAATCGCGTTTGTCTAAATGGAAAGCGAAAACCCTCTCGATTGGTGGTAGGCTTACAAGATAAAAAAGTTTTACATCGTCGTCCATTTTCTTTTCTTAATCATACAAGATAAAACTTTCGTGCACTTTCAGTCTGTGCGTTTCGTACACGATTATTAGTAATTTACCCAATGTTGCATTTATAGGTTGGTGAGTGGATGACAATCTTTTTTTTTATGAGTAAACTGCAAAATACATCCTTGTGGTTTCAACTTTTTCACATAATACGTTTATGTCAGAAACTATTGGCAGTATACATCATTCGTTAGGCAAACGTTTGCCACAATACATCCATGAGGACGAACGATGCAAATATTTTTCCGTTATCTTCTCACGAGGGATGTATTGTGTAAAAAAAAACCACAGGATAGTATTTGCAAATTAAATTTTTTAAATTTTTATTAAATTTTTTTGTTTATAATTTTTTTTTGTATTTAATTATTTTTTAAATATTTTAAAAATTTTTTTAATATTATAAATAATATTATTATTATGAATATATATATTATTATCGTCGTTTTTATAATTTTGTAATATTTTTAATAAATTTTTTTTGTTTTTTAATCTGTTTGGTACGTTTTTTTCGTTCTTCTGTCATTTACTCCCGACTTATTATACGTTTTTCGTACTAAAAAAAAAACAGATAAAAACTGATAATCAATAAGGATGAAAGCGTACAAAAGCGGACAAATCGTATGAAAACGTATAATAACGTCGGAGAAAAACGGACAAAAACGAAAAACGGATAAAAAAGCGGATGAAAGCGTATGAAAACGTACGAAAACGTATAATAACGTCGGAGAAAAACGGACAAAAACGAAAAAACATACCAAACAGATAAAAAAAATATTAATAATATACAAAAATAAAATATTGGCCGATAATAATCATAATAATAATATTATTAATAATAATTAAAAAAAACTAAAAAATTAAAAAAATTAAACAAATTAAAAAATTAAAAAATATATATTTGCAAAATACATCCCTGTGGTTTTTTTTACACAATACATCCCTCGTGAGAAGATAACGGAAAAATATTTGCATCGTTCGTCCTCAGGGATGTATTGTGGCAAACGTTTGCCTAACGAAGGATGTATACTGCCAATAGTTTCTGACAGAGATGTATTATGTGAGAAAGTTGAAACCACAGGGATGTATTTTGCGGTTTACTCTTTATATAAATATAAATTCGGTTTTCGGCTCAGATTGTCAAACCCATATCCAACCCGAAAATCGAATTTGTAGTTTGATTCGGTTTGGTTTTGACAACTTCGGTTCGATTATTAATTTGATTCAATTGTTTTCGGTTCAATTCGATTTCGGCTTTCGGTTAATTCCATTTTTTCGATTTTTCTGCTTACCCAGTCAGGCGCAGTTACCCTATGGAAGAGTAAAAGTTTCTTTTGTTTTTACTCCTAACTTAGAAGTGTATAAACTTCCATCTCCTAGGCCGGGCCCTTTTAAGGCCCAACAAAACTCAATAGTCAATAATAATATATTTGCACAGCCTACATCTTTCTCGGTTTCTCCTACTTAACCCTAGATAGCAGCATCCCGCAGTCACAAATTCCAATAATCAACTTTGCACAACACAAATATAGATCAGATCAGATGTATTTTATTTTGTTCTTAAGTTTTCATAAATACATGTCTTATAAACATATGTACACTTTAGTCAGTCAAATTGTTTTTTTTTTTTTTGGGTTAATTGCAGCTGGCCGAGCTGACTGGTGTAAGTACAACCAGAACAGTAAGATAAATACAGCTGCTATATCAATTTAAATTATGGCTCAAAACCAGCTCTTGACTGTATTAGTAACACAGGACAAGATTGATAGTGCTATACATATTTTTTTTCTTTTTTACCCAAGGCTTTTCGTCTAATGGCATGTGAGTTCTCCACCAACTTATAGGTTGTGGGTTGCCTTGCTGGAGTCATTTGTGAGATATATTATAGGATGCGAGAAAAAAAATGCCGTTTAAAAAAAAAGATGGCTATACATTTTTACCTACATGTCATGATTCATTTTTCTTTTTTATTATGTAGATCTAAATTCGTGCTTTTTGCTATAATTCTAATTTAGAACTTCTTTCTTTTTATACTCGAACCCAACCTTTATGTTTCGAATTTTAGATTATGTTATGTATCGTTAAATTGTAACTTGCCTAAAGTTTTGTAACCATTGTATGTGGCATTTTGCCTGTTAGCCGCTTTTCGATTGTTTGTATCTGGTAGAGACCTCTGACATTTTAGTCATAAGTGTTTGACCAAAACTTATGAGATGCATTATATGAAAAAGATAAGGATCCACTCATGTTCATTTGAACATTACCCCTCATGTTCAAATGATACAAAATTCCTACTCTAAAAATTATGGACCATAGAAAGATGGATATCGTGAGGCTCCCCCACCCTGCGGTCTTTCTTTTAATAGTTTGAGTGACCTTTGCTGATAAACAACTAGAAGTATCTTTCGTTCGTTTTATATCAAATTGGCATACGAGTCACAAAAGTTTGTATGTTTGAAACAAGTGGCATCTTGGGTCAAGTTGGATATAACTGTCATCTTGGGTCACAGTTTTGCAAATTTTTCAATAAGAACGATAGTTGTTGTGTGATACTCTGATGATTGGAGTCGAGTTTTATCGCTATTAATATGTGTGCATTGCCATAACAAGGAAAAAGTTGCAATCTATAAGAAACCAACTTGTTTGCTATTAGAACGGAAAGCTGCAAGCTACAAGTAACCAACTTATTTGCTATTAGAAAGCCCGGTAATTGAAGTTCCTTATAATAGAGAGATAGCTTGCAACATTTGTCTTGAGAAAAAACGGTTTGCAAACTCTGTAGGATGAAATTCTTCGAAAAACCAGTAGTTATTCCGTTGAAGGCATGTTACATTGGTCGGAAGACATTGCCCTCTCGTAACACCTTTAGTTGAAACTTTACAACAAGAACTGACCTGCAATATACATGGGAACAAAAAAAAGTTAGGACTCGGAGATCGTTGGAATTTTAGCTTATGTCATATCAGTGTCAAGTGTAAAGTGATATGTACGTAGTTTATGCCAAGCTGAAAATTGATTTGTTTACCAGAACCTAGTTGTTAGCAAGGTTTCTCGCCACATACCATCAAACTGTGGAAGACCAGAAATAGGATTATTTATGTCATGATAAACAAACTTAGCATCTTCAAGATTAATGTTAAGATCAACAAGAAGGCTCAGAATTTTTGCATTGAAGATATTCAAAGCATCGTTAATTTCTTTTACGCAAGCAATTCTGGGGCCAAACAATCTCTTCTCCGCTGGTACGCAACCTATTTGTCCGCTCCCAGATATCCACAATTTTCTTGCTCCCAGTTTGTAAAGCCACTAATATAAAAATAACATTTTAGTTGTTAATAGTCATGTACGTGTCTCTAGAGTTTAGCAACAAAAAAAGAAAATTAACGGAAAATATAATACTTGCATTTAGTTGTTGAGAAAATTGGTTGACAGGGGTTGTTGCAAACTGGTCTGGTGAGACGTTGTGGCATTTATTAACAGAGTTAGGAGCAAAATAATTGTTAATGTAATCATTGTTTCCGATCTGAATGGTGTAGAGACACTTTTTGAGGTATGCTTTGGTGTAACACTCATTTTCTTGTCGAGTTTTAATAAGTGAAATCATCTTTTTGTGGTTTTGTATCTGCATATTAAAGCTGAAGCGTTCACCCTATCAAAACAAGTGCGAATAAAGCAATTTCAGAAGGTGATCAACATGAGGAAGAACAAAGTATGCAGATAAAAAGCTTGGAAGCTGGATTACCACAATTTCTCCGGACTCGTCGAGAATGCCAGATCCAGCAGAAGCATAATTGACACCCTTGAGAACATCTTGTCTTTTTACCGTTGCATAAGGTGGGATGAAATCTTTAAAGCCAAGATCTTTTGCTGTAAAAAACAAGGAAATTTCTCGGTTCATTGTGTAGATTTGTGAACAATGGGCTAAACTTAATCATAATTAGGAATATAAACAAAAGAACATGCATATATAGGTGAATGGCGAACTGGTGAGAATGAAGCTTACCAACAAAATCCGCAGTGTTGAGTCCGTTACTTAATCGGTCTGTTGGTCCTTGAGGAAAATCTATCCCGTAAGGCAAGTAATTAGCTTTTGCACCAGTCTTAAGTGAATTGTTATTGCCTACGTCAAGTAGTGAGTCTCCAAAAATGAAGTAGCGTGGAAACTTTGGGTCACCCACCACTTTTCTTGAGTAATTCCAAACTACAAAAATGAGACAAAATCTGTAATAAAATTGTTTACCCAAAAAACACACCATATTCAAGATCAATATGTTATGTCTCAGATGATCGTCGGCTCATTGCGCTCTTTATATAATGGCTTTCCTTCCGGTTAGTCAATTAAGTTGGCTGTTTATTTATCACAAAGCTGTAGGCTTTGTTGAGCTATGAAACATCAAATGACATCTAACGCCCGCGCGTTGCTGCGGAGCGGTGTTTCTTTTATCATAGATGTGGGTGTTTTTTATTTTTTAAATTTGTATGTTATGCTAATTTTTTAAAGGTTATGTGTTTAAAGGTTGTTTTTTTGGCTATTTGGGTTTATTTTAATATAATTTTATGAGATTGGGTAAATATGTGTTAAACATGATTGCCCGCGCGTTGATGCGGGGTGTTAAATTTTGTTTTTTTATATTTTGTGCGGTGGTATATATTATTGTAACTGTAACTGTGATTTGTATATTAGATTGTATGTGTATTTATATTCTACTAATTTAATTTGGGCTTGAAGATAAGTCTGTGGAGAGGACTAAACATAACTTAATCGGATACTAGCCTCCATCTGATGAATATCTAGACCGAATCCCATCTTAATTTAGTTTGTCTAACACGCCCCCGCAGCTAAATGCACGGGACACAACCTGCAGCTTGTATCTTTAGAAAGAAGAATCGGGGATATTATTGGCTATTGGCTTTGTATAGGATATCTGCATTTGATCCTGTGTAGATATATGTTGAACTTCAAGATCTCCTTGACATACATTTTCCCGAATAAAGGTGTATAGTCTATTTTACATGTTTTGTATATTTTACGGCATGAAAGATAGAGTTAATGCTGATCAAGTATGTGTGTACAGATTGTCACGCCTATTATTGGAGTTGAGATTCTCGATACTTACTCCAAGCTCATTAAGAAGAGCTTGAAGCCATGTGGAGCCTCAGCAAACAGTATATCAGCAAGAGCATTAATATGCAGCTTCTGTAGAGGGAATGTTGAACCGATATGTTGTTTTTTTTACGAGCGGTCTAAGATATAAGGTTTGAACCAAGATATATAGCAAATCCCCCCGTGGACAGTCGATAATCTGAATCTCCAGCCCAGTCAGCATCTGAGAAAGCTTCAAGAGAAGTATCGAGATTACCTTTGCATAGCACGTCAGTAAAAGCTTGAAGGGTAAAACTAGAAGAACGACGTATGAGCAGGACCATGTTCAACCGTACCTATGAAGATAACGTAAAATCCATTTTAACTGACTACTATACACCTAATGATTCTCGGTCAGAGCATGCATATATTGACATACCTTGTTAACAACAAAAGCTATGTCAGGCCGAGATAGGGTAACATATTGTAAAGAATCCACTACTTATCGATATTTTACTGGATTAGAAAAAGCGGTACTGTCATCTAAACTGAGTGAGCTCGATGTAACCATGTGAGAAGACACAGGATTGCAGTTAAAAAGACCATCACTTTGTAATGGCTCCAAAACATACTTCTTTTGAGACAGGAGAATGTTAGACACATGTGGAACAATTTTAATACCCGAGAAGTAGTTAAGTGTTTTAATGCAAAAGCGGATCCAAGTTGACAAATTATATTGTCGATAGTGCCCTTATTATTACCTGTAACATATGATGTCTATCCACAATATACCAGATGTACCAAATGTGTGTCTATCGCGTGAATAAATACAAAGATGGATCCGTTTTGGTTAGCCTTTGAAACGATGATCGGTAGAAAAGGCTTGGAGAGGACACCCTCAAACCAAGCGCGTAGGGCTGCTTTAAGTCGTAAAGAGACTTATGAAGCAAACATACATGATTTGGTCGTTGTGTGGAATCAATAAAAGCGGAGGTTTGTTTCTAATAAACCTGCTCCTTAAGATTTCCATAATAAGAAATGCATTATGAATATCTAACTGGCGTAGTGGCCAAAGTCGTTAGTTACCGCAAGATGGATTAAATCAACTCGAAAAATAGGTTCGTCGTACTTGAAAACGGGGCATAAATGTTCTCATGACAAATCAATACTTGTTGTTGCCGGATAACTTTGGAAACAAATCTTGCTTTTGTAACGAGTGATAGCACCATTCTTGTCCCGTTTTAACCTGTATACCCACACCATCAACAACATTGGTATTAGAAGCACGAGGTACTAAAGACCACGTTCCATTTTTCATGAGAGCATCATACTCTTCTTTCATAGCTTGACGCCACTCCGGAGAGTTGTTGGCAACGGTAAACGAGGTTGGTTCAGTGATGGTAGTGGGGAGGACGGTAGCATGATTTGCGGAAGGATTGTAGGGAACCCGTTGTTTGGGATTTTGACGAAGATTTGCAGGACATTGCAGAGTATGGGAGGTTAGTGGTTGGTGGTCGGTTTTGTGGGTGGTGGTGGTGTTGCTATCGATGCAGTTGATACGAGAGATGGTTTGACTATTAGAAGACTCGAGAAGTTGAGAAGTTTGGACTCAAATTGAAACTGATTATGGAGATGAACGTCTGGTGTGCGTTGGGAAGAGGACTTGGATGGTCAGTAGTAGGAATTACATAAGGTGATTTCGAGGAGTAATAGGGAGATGTTTTCGAAGGGGGTGGGGAAGTTGTTTAAGGGATATCGAAGGGAAATTATGCTTCATTAAAACGAACATGTCGAGCAATATAAAACGCTCAGTAGAGATATCAAGACAACGATATCTATGATGGGAGGGGCTGTAGCCAAGAAAGACACACGGATTGGAACGAAAATCCATTTTGTGACGATTGTACGGACGAAGATGGGAAAAACATAGGCACCCAAAGACGCGAAGAAAATAGTAGTCGGGAGATCATTTGAATATATGTTCAAAAGGTGACTTGTTTGTCGATGTGCGAGAGGGCATGCGATTGATTAGGTAAACAGCAGTATCAAAAGCATATGCCAAAAACGTTGAGTGTATTTATACACGGGACAAGAATGGTGCTATCACTCGTTACAAAGCAAGATTTGTTGCCAAAGGTTTTCGGCAACAACCAGGTATTGATTTTCATGAGACATCAGCTCGAATAGTTGTCGACTTGACAACCGGGCTAAATGTCTCATGAAAATCAATACCTGGTTGTTGCCGAAAACCTTTGGCAACAAATAATGTGTGTCAGTTTTTATTTTTTATTTTCTAGAAGACTACATCTTTTTTTGTTCCTCAGCGTTGCCAAATATGATCCACAATATCACACGTCAAAGATCGTTATGTACTTCTTTGTCACGTAATTCCTTTTATTTTTTCAGGCAATTCCTTCATTCCTAATGCATACAATTTATACTACCGAGCATACCTGAAAACCCATGATTTCTATGTTTTTCGTAAAACAACAACCTCCTCAATAAAACATGCTGAACAATCATATAAAATAAGCCCCACATATAAGCCGAAAAAAATAAGAACACATATAACTTAGAATAAACACCTCCTCATTATAACAAGCAAACCTTCCTTTAAAATAAGCCCCACAAAAAAAAAAAAATATAAACCGAAAAAGCATAAAATTTGCCACATATAAGCTTAAATAAACACCCCCTCATTATAAAAAGCTAACATCATATAAAATAAGCCCCACATATAAGCCGAAAGATAAATTTGCCACATATAAGCTTAAATAAACACCCCCTCATTATAAAAAGCTAACATCATATAAAATAAGCCCCACATATAAGCCGAAACATAAATAAGACACATATAAGCTTAAATAAACACCCCCTCATTATAAAAAGCTAACATCATTTAAAATAAGCCCCACATATAAACCGAAAGATAAATTCGCCACATATAAGCTTAAATAAACACCCCCTCATTATAAAAAGCTAACATCATTTAAAATAAGCCCCACATATAAACCGAAAGATAAATTTGCCACATATAAGCTTAAATAAACACCCCCTCATTATAAAAAGCTAACATCATATAAAATAAGCCCCACATATAAGCCGAAACATAAATAAGACACATATAAGCTTAAATAAACACCCTCTCATTATAAAAAGCTAACATCATTTAAAATAAGTCCCACATATAAACCGAAAGATAAATTTGCCACATATAAGCTTAAATAAACACCCCTCGTTATAAAAAGCTAACATCATATAAAATAATCCCCACATATAAGCCAAAACATAAATAAGACACATATAAGCTTAAATAAACACCCCCTCATTATAAAAAGCTAACATCATTTAAAATAAGCCCCACATATAAACCGAAAGATAAATTTGCCACATATAAGCTTAAATAAACACCCCCTCATTATAAAAAGCTAACATCATTTAAAATAAGCCCCACATATAAACCGAAAGATAAATTTGCCACATATAAGCTTAAATAAACACCCCCTCATTATAAAAAGCTAACATCATATAAAATAAGCCCCACATATAAGCCGAAACATAAATAAGACACATATAAGCTTAAATAAACACCCTCTTATTATAAAAAGATAATATCATTTAAAATAAGCCTCACATTTAAACCGAAAGATAAATTTGCCACATATAAGCTTAAATAAACACCCCCTCATTATAAAAAGCTAACATCATATAAAATAAGCCCCACATATAAGCCGAAACATAAATAAGACACATATAAGCTTAAATAAACACCCTCTCATTATAAAAAGCTAACATCATTTAAAATAAGCCCCACATATAAACCGAAAGATAAATTTGCCACATATAAGCTTAAATAAACACCCCCTCATTATAAAAAGCTAACATCATATAAAATAAGCCCCACATATAAGCCGAAACATAAATAAGACACATATAAGCTTAAATAAACACCCTCTCATTATAAAAAGCTAACATCATTTAAAATAAGCCCCACATATAAACCGAAAGATAAATTCTTACACATATATAGCTTAAATAAACACCCTCGTTTATAAAAAGCTAACCATCGTATAAAATAATCCTCACCTATATGAACCGTAACTTTAATAGAAAGACTCATATAAGCTTTATGAAACACCCCTGATTTAGAAAAAGCTAACATCAAATTTTTAAAATAAAGCCACACATCATAGAACCGAAAGATTAAATTTGCACATATAAGCTTAAATAAACAACCTCCCATTATAAAAAAGTAACATTCATATAAAATATCCCCACATATTAAGGTAAACATAATAAGACAACTAAAAGTGGAACGAAACTATGTTTTTGGACCAAAACCAAACCTTTTTTGAATTTTGGACCAAAAGTGAAAACGCACCAAACCACAAGGACCAAAAATGTACTTAACTCAATTATTTATTACCAACTCAAAATCGTCATACTTCTTCGTTGGTCCTTCATGTTTCAGTTCTATACTAACACACTTATACCATTTCATTTTTTCCGTATTCAACATTACGGTTTGAAATAAAAAACACACACATAAGAAAATGGTGCGTTGTACTTGTGGTTTACAAGCAGCGATAAGAACATCGTGAATAAATCAAAATCTTGCTCGTCGTTGCTGTGCTTGTCCTACTTTCTTTCCTTTAAGCTGGACGCCCCATATTAGACAAACAAGTCCCTCTTGTTGACTTCTTGACTTAATTAATTAGTATGTACAAGTGTCATGCATATGCTTCATAACATTTCTGAAAGTAGCTTTTGTAACTACCTTATTCAGGATAGCGGCTGATTATTGTACATGGGGGTTCTCGTCCATTTTGAAGGGAGTGAATTGTGTTTGTTTGGAAATGTGTTTATGTGTTTTTTTAGAATGTGTTTATTAATTGGTGGAGGGAATTAAATTATGAAAATTATTTATTACCAACTCAAATTACATTTTGACTCAGATCGACCATTCTAACTAACTTATTTATTACCAACTAGAAAGGGCATATTTCTCTGTTGGTCCCACTGTTTCAGTTCTATATTAATACATTTAACCCACTTCACTTTTTTCGTATCTAACATAACGGTTTGAAAAAAAAACACACACACAAGAAATAAAGGTTTGAAAAATAAAGGTCGCCGTTTCTATGTTTGTCCAACTTTCGCAAGTATGTTTGGTTTGAAAAATATATAACAAGTTATTTTGTTCGTTTATTTACACATTTTTTTTAGATTTAAGTTGTATCATATTTCTTGGGTGGTTTGATCAACCCATGTTGTCAAATGTCTGTTGAGATTATCCATGGTTTGTTGAAGTCACGTAATGACCTTGAAGAAATCTTTGATATGGTTAAAGAAAAACGACTCAAGTTGATGAAATATCTCATCATCAGCTGGCTTGTGTCTGGGTTTTATGTGTACCGTACAATGTGACAGCTTAAAGGTAGTTGGTTTTTGGTGAAAACAATGAAATACATATTAGCTTTTGGGTAGATGTTGGTAAGGGTTGTTTTTTTTTGTAATGGTTGTGGTCTTGTGGAGGTATGTGCTAAGTTGTTTGTAGACCAAATGAATATTTCTGGTTGTATATGAATATGTGTTGTTAGTCATATTGTTGTCTTGTTGAATGTGTTAATTTGTGTTTAAGTATGGTATGTAAAACGTGTTTAAGAGAGGATTTAAGATGGTTGTGTTGCTTGGTTTCCCGTGTTGAACGGTAAGGACCCGATGGTTATGATAAGGATCATGAAGCTCGGGTAACACTTGAACAAACTATCTTAGTAAATGTGAGGGTGCTACTGTGTGTAACGATTTGATGCTAAGTGAATGAACTTCTCCTTGGGGAGGTTGTGAATGCTTTTTTATTTATAGGGAAACGTTAGGGTTTAGAGGTAAACCCTTTAGGGAGTGATCATCGACTGTGGGGAAGCCACGCATTGATCATCCGAGAGAAGACAAGGAGGACAAGTACGACCATTCTCCTTGGCTCGTACAACTCAGTGTTGTGTGTGTGTCCCACTGTTCAGGTGTCGAATGGTACATCTTAATCGTTAGTGACAGTGGGAGGACAGTGGTCCCCTACATGAGTAGTCATGCCTAGAGGATAAGTTACCATGCCAGGTATGGCCTGGGTTTGTAAGTGAGGCGTCATCAGGTGATTAGTTGATAGGTTCTTGCCTTGGGCTTAATTCGGGCGTGTTATTAGTGGGCTTGGGCCATTAATATTGATGCTTTATCAATTCCCCCAGTCTAGTATTAGATCATGTTCAAGTGATATGATGTTGGACTATGTAAGTGAGTCCCCCTAGTCCGTGCCTGACAACTAAGGTTCATACTTTCATGCTTATCTTTTCAGGCTTACGTCATGTGTGCCTTGCAATGATGAGTATCATATATCAAATCTTTTGGTTAGAGTGTATGACATGTATTAGGAAAAGGTAGAAGTTAATGCATTGAATGATCAAGTTTAATGATTTATGTCAGGGATTAGTTCGCATATCAGTGCTTCAACTTGTTAATTTGGCATTATCGTTTCGACCTTCTTGAAGGGATAATTGCGTACATCGAGGCTTATTTTTTATATTTTGACGACTCTATTGCATCCTAAGTGAGCTGATGTTGAAGGTAGCATTCTTCCCGAACAAATCTCCCACATTGAGCATATTTTCTTGAAGTCTAGCTGGAGGAGGTTATATGGCTCAAGACATGTGCTTTGAATTTTCATCGGTAAAAAGGTTGTCTGTTTGGGAAGGTGCTGAAGAAAAATAGCCTACTAGTTGGGAGGGAGTAATAACCTAACTAGACCATTACAGTGTGTTTGTCTGCAAGCTAAATATATAAAGCTTGAGTATTCAAGAAGATCAAGGTCATTGAAGACAATCTCAAAGAATGCTGGACTTCATTCTCATTGTATTTTACTTTATTTTGCTTGTAGAAAACATTATAACGAATTCACGTATGACACCATCTAGGAGAAAGATTGTTAGAAACGCTTCAGAATGAAGATGACGTCTTGCACGTGAATTGGACTAGCTATAGACACTGCGTACAACGCATGGACTATTATTGTGTACGAGGGATAGTTAGCTCATAGATACGCTATAAACACCCCTCATTACTCTGCATGAGGGGTGCGGATGAGTGTTTGGCTATTGTAATATTAATTCTTTTCTATTGAATAAAGTCTTTTCTTTCTACACTCTCTCTACTTTCTCTCACTAGAAATATGGTTTATATCTTATACTTTAATCACCCCCGACCTCCAAAAGGTGGTTCTTGATGCTCTACAATGTCCCGCTCCTCGTCCGAACCCGATAAAGATCCCATTAATGCGCGAAACCTGCCCCATAACCCGATAAGCATGTCCCTCCCCGCTCCAAAAAGCGTCTTTCCGCACCAGGTTCGGGTTTTTTTTTGCCATCCTTGGTTCTTGTGGTTTGCCGGGTATAACGAATTTAGTCACTGGACTTTTTTTTCTCGAATCCGCTCTGTGTGGTTTTGACCCGTAACGGGTTTGGTCTTTTGACCATCAATTCTTTTACATTGATTGTTAAATGCATGTATCAATTGATGGTCAAAGGTTTTGATATCCGAGAAAAAGATAAGTTCTTGGACTAGATCTGTTATTTCCGACAATCCATCTAAGTAATTAACTATTTTTTTAATGAAATTGTATAAAGGTACTTATTTTAACTTTATTAATTTTTTTATTTATTTATATTATAATGTATAAGGGGGTCCACGGTTTTTAATGTAATTTTTTGAAAGTCAAATTAAAAGACATACACACACACTCACTCTTAAGGCTGGACGGAGTGGATATAAACTAACGCATTGAGTTCAAAACTCACGCGTGAGTTACCCCACCGTATACCCAAACTCACACGTGAGTTGGAGGGTGAACGGTGAGTGACTCACCATCGTGAGTTTGAAGAAAAGTGAGCCCCGTTCCTCTTTTATCCGTTGCATGATCTATTAAAAAAAAAATCCACTACCCCTTTTTTACTTATAAATACCTATAAACTTCACCATTTTATACACACTTCTCACATTCTTTACTCAAACAACATATATTTCATTCCTCATTTAATCAAAATGAATTCGTATACGTTTATGATCCCCGACGTAGACGTAGAAGAAGGAGAAGAAGTTGTTACTCGTATGGTGAATTAGAAGAGTGATGGTGTTTATTAGGAATAGACGACAAGCAAATCAACCGACGAGAACCCCCATATATCGAGATCGTGTTGGTGCTCGGTCTTTTGACCCCTGAATAGTATGTTTCACGACAGCTAAACACCAGAAACAGATAATCTGCAACGAAAAAGTGTACTAGTAGTATCTATAATCACTTTAAAACTCAATGCCAAACACCCTCCTAATACGAAGGCTTGTATGTTGTAATGACCAGAGACTAGTATTTGTGTTACATGTGATACATTTAAAAGTACATTAGGCAAGAGAATTCCTTGTTACTTTTGAGTCAAGTTTGATGGAGATAGTTATATGCCTCGCTAATCATTCCAGGATCTGGAAAGTTCAAATCTAACGTTGCAATGGAGACGTTCAAACTTGATAGTAAGGCAGATTATAGTAAATGTATGCACTACCCGTTATGTAATATTGCACCAACTCCTCGCTAACCATGATAGAAGGAAGATCTATATTTCGACTACAAAAATTGCAATTTATATATAGTATACTAGCTTTTAGTCTGTGTCAGCTAATTCGCAAGCTCCATACGATCTAAGCTTCCGAATAAGAAGTCTCGCATATTTTTTTAAAGAGTAAACCGTGCAACAATACAACCTGCTGGTTTCATCATTTTCTCAACGAATACATCCCTTATCGAAACTATTAGCCAGTTTCAACCACATCAACGATTAGGCCAATACGTTTGCCGAATACATCCTCGACCACTGAACTTCGTTAAATATGCCAGTTAATTTTTTGGGCCCCACTTACAGGTATTTTTTCGTCTATTTTCTATGTTCCCAAAATCATATAATCTCGAGTAAACTGCAAAAATAACACTCCTTGTGGTTTCATGTTTTCTCAACGAAATACATCCTTTGTGGAAAGAAAAGGACAAAATTCCCCCGAAGTGGGAGCCCAAAAAACTGATATTTAACGAAGTTTAGTGACGAGGGATTGTAAGTTCGGCAAACGTATGCGCTAAACGAAGTGGTGTAAACTGCGAATAGTTTCGATCAGGGATGTATTTCGTGGGAAACATGAAACCACAAGGATGTATTTTGCAGTTTACTCTTTTTTAAAAGTCATGTATTCATGCCGAGCTGACCTTTATTTTGTTATTTGGCAGCATACATATTTACGAGGCCAAGAAAGAAAGAAGCAGCGAAAAAAGATAAGAAACACACTGAACTTCCGTCTACTCCAGAGAGAAAAACCGCTCCTGATTCTGAAGGAACTGCCATTACCCCCGACAATGAACCAGAGAAATTGCAAGTTCCGGTTCCTGAAAGTCAATGGACAAAACCGTTCAAGTGGTAACTAGAGAAGGTAGCAAATGCCAAACCATAAAGTCTGCGGACTCTTTTTTAACCCGCTTACAAGATGATTGTGAAGAATGAGCTGTTTTAACTGTTGCAACATGAAGGTTTAATGTAGTGTTCGTTTGTTATGGAGGTCTCCATTAACGATTAGATGAAATCTATATAGTGATTAGTGACCCTTGTCGAGGAACAAAGTAAAGATACTGACTGTTGGTTTATGTTTTATTTGGTCGAAATCAACGCTCCAGCTGTGTTCCATATCGTTCTTACTCATTATATAAGCCTTTTCATTCCCTGGTTTCAGATATATTATCAGTTATGTAATCTTGCAATGTGTTTTTTTTTTGTTCCATATCATTCTGTTTTCGCGGACACTTTCTAGAGTTTCAGGTAGAATTCTAGGTTCATTTTGGATCGACTCATTCAACATGGCTCGGTTTATAGATAAGAAACTTGTCTAATACCATTAAGGTTATGGCACATTCAACTTGTAGAGATAACCAAATACCCATCATCATCAAACCTACACTTGTACTTTTGATTGTATTATTACCAACTATTGTCGCTTTTTACGACCTACACTTGCAGATTGTACTTGCCTTTTGAGACCAGCAGTCGAAACACAACTGATAAGACCCATGGATCTAAAAGAGCAACCATCGAAACAAAGTTTCAAGCAAGCAACTATCATTATGTTGTGAACCTGTGATCTAAGCTCTTTGGGTAATAAAAAAGTGATTATGTATTATCATAAACTTGGTGATAACAAAAATTTGGCATAAAAGCAAGCAGATTTAAGAAACAAGTCACATTTCTCGTTGATAATGTTTTGAAATTGTGATTGGCATAAACAGTCGCCTCTACGACTCTACTTAGTCTAACACAACCACTGCTACAGGAAGCTGATAACATGCTTGTATGAGTTGGATCAGTAGTCTGGCACGACAATCATTCACTTCAGAGTAGTTGATGCGCCTCGCCATAATACCTATTTATGAATGGCGACTGCAACAAAAACACACACGGTTATATTTATAAATAAAAACTGCAACAAAAACACTAGTGATTAAAATAGAAAGGAACAAAGATGGGTAAACTATACGCCAAGAAAAATTGCAACACGTCAGCAAATTTTATAAAATGCCCTTAAATGGTGACAAATAAAGGAGTCGTGATTGAATGTGATTAACAGAATTATCCTCTCCACTATCCATGGTTGCAAAAAGTGCTAGGCGCTAGTCGGGGTAAATTTAAAATCATATGTATATTGATAAATTTTAGCACCTAGGCGGCCCCTTAGGCCGCTTTTTACAACACTGCTACAATCCCTTCGTACAGACAAACTTATTAGTTTTCTAACCACATATCTAAAATATCCTTCAATATTGAACATGCATATATGATCTTGGCTAGAAGCAACTAGTAAATACAGGTGACCACGAGCGCCTTCTATGTTACTTCCACACTCGTAAGACTAAGATGCAAACCAATTATTTGATACCGTTCCAGTGTCACATATGACGGTTGAAAGCGACATTTTGACCCAGTGTCTTAATTACACGGAAATATTGTCTCCCAATAGTGACTAGTTATTTTAAGCTACGGGTTCCACAAACTCTCAACTTTTAATAAGATAGTGTTTACTAAAGAGTCACGTTTTTACTAATGATGAATAAAAAGTAAACAATTGTTTTGAATAGCAAAGGAAAGAAATCAAACCTTGACTTTCGAAATATCTGGGGTATCGAGTGTGGCAACAGGATAGAATTTATAAAACCTCATTTTCTCAAATGCATTTTGATCCATTTCTTCTCGAGCTCTTGCTCTTATCTCCCTAGCCTACACGATGTCATGGTACAAAACTAAAACCAAGCTCGAGTAACATAGAAACCAATTTTCATCATATATAAAACAAATAATCTGAAAGCTACCTCTCGATTAGCTCTCTTTGCTTCTCGAACCCTTTCATTGACGAATTCCTGTATAAAAAATATTATTCGTGAAGAGGCCGGGTGTAATCAGATAATCAACAAAGTCTGACTACTTATTAGGTTTTTTACCTTAAATTCATCCTTCTGATCTTCAGTCAAGTCCTCGGAAGCAATGAGCTTATTGGTGAATTCCTACAACGATTTAAAAGTGTTTTCATAATTGTAAGACAGATAGCCAAAAGGTTGCTAACAAACAATATATAAAAAAATAGAGAATATGGGCTTATGGCTCACCTCAAGTTCATCCAACTCCCAATCAAACTCACAGACAACCTATAGAGTTTCAGCCAAAATACATAAAGCAAATTAGTGCTAGCCTAAGTCAAAAGTATGAAAAGTAGGCATATTTGAAGAAGCAAAACATATAAAAAGTGCAAAAAAGTTACTTACAGGTGGTTCCGCTGGAAACATGATATCCACAACAGTACTGTGCTCCGTCTCATCTTCCCTAAAGGGGTTATAGAAATCTGCAAGGATATAAACAATCATTCCAACTTAATCTACCCGAGGCCACACAAATTAACACGGCCATATGACTAGACTGACCATGTTATATACAAACATTGAATACAAAAAACAGAAAACTTTTAGTCGAATGCTGTTAGACAAAGGGTCCTAAATTGGCTAAAGTGGCTAGTTGAGCAATTCAACAAACAACTTATAAACCCCTGTTATACAGGCATGTGTATTTATTCAAAATCCTTAACTCAAGCTGGCACGATGGTCAAGTTGGATAGTTTATTCTAAGAACACGCCAAAAGAGGTCAGAGGCGGAGTTGAGCTGCAAACGCTAACCATGTTTGAGTATAGAAATATAACAGTCTGTATGTTTGAATAAAGATAATTAAAGAGATTGTGTTCATTAAATTTAGACTGACCATGTTATATACACATTTGATTACCAAAATAGAATGTTTAGTCAATGCTTTTAGACAAAGGGTCCTAAATTGGCTAAAGTGGCTAGTTGAGCAATTCAACAAACAACTTATAAACCCCTGTTATACAGGCATGTGTATTTATTCAAAATCCTTAACTCAAGCAGGTAACAGTTAGAGCTGGCACGATGGTCAAGTTGGATAGTTTATTCTAAGAACACGCCAAAAGAGGTCAGAGGCGGAGTTGAGCTGCA
>BQNB010049089.1:15085-36921 GCA_026074375.1 Tanacetum coccineum | reverse complement strand
TGCGACCCAATTTGGGGGTGTTACATTTAATATTACAATGTACTTTATCAGGTCAAACATTACAACCACATATATGATCACTAACATGCCATTTTTAGAAAACATTAACGAAAGTGTTTTGATAAAATCTTATGCATTATTACTACTTTCCTTATTATCCCAATTCGAAATCAAACCTATATTACTTAGGTCATGTTCGAGTACCGTTGTTCGATTCCATTTGATCTTTCTTCTAGCCTTTTTACTACTTCACTTCACCAATCAAGGTGAGTTCATACCCCCACTTTAACTCGTTTTGAATAAATGTTTTACAACTTTAGGGTGAGAAACATCGCTTGTTTTCTTAAACCGGACACAAGTACTTTACGTTACCTTTCCTGTTTACGTGTTTCCTAAGTAGCGAATAAACCACTAATGCCCGAACTATCATGAACCGTTAATTTCTTAACCGACTGATTGGTTAAGTAAGCGCGCATGTTATAAATAAATATTTTGGGACTAATTATCCCTATCCGGGTAAGTATCACTTACTATCCGCGGGGCACCCGAATAAACAGATATATACCATGCCGGACTTTGTTAGGTGATCTTGGTCAGTTACCTGTAGGGCAGAAATTTCTATTGGCATATTATATGCAACATAAATTGAGCTTCGGTGTCATTAGCTTAGTGCAATGTAAATACCTTTTATGTGAAGTTGTATCTGTTATAACTGTTGCATACGTTTTGAAATTTTGTTGTCCACTATAACTACGTTTGAATTAAACCTATGGATTCACCAACTTTATGTTGACGTTTTAAGTATGTTTTTCTCAGGTGCTTAGCTTGGATTTTCAAGGTGTGTTATTAGAAGTCTATGTGCAATGTGGCTTTGACTAATTTCAAGACTATTTTATTCATACTCGTTGTCTTTTGTCAAAAACTTATTACTGCTTCTGCTACGTTTTCATATTGCTTTCGCTATGTTTTAATTTATTAGAAAATGGTTGTAAGACTTAATTACTTTTAAATTTATGCAATGAATTATGACTTTTCAAAAACATACCTCTTTAAAGGTCGTTTTCTATGCTTTGTACTTAAAATATGTATGACGTCACGCCCTCGGACACGTATTCTGTCCAGGCCGTTTGGGGGTGTGACAGATTGGTATCAGAGCCAGGTTATAGAGAACCAAATAGTTTAACTATGTCTGGTCTATAACGAGTATGTGATCCCTACATGAGTTAATTGTGCCCTTACGTTATCCCATCTTGCCTTACGTAAATAATAATTATAATTTTATTATTTTACGTAACCTTTAATTTCCTATCGCTCTATATAATTTGCATAATGTATTTTACCTTGTATTATATCTATTTAGTTTTCCCCTGCATATGCATGGTTGATATAAAGGGATTTATATGAACTGTTGCCTGTGCAGGTCATGGCTTTTTCTATCATCTCGATTTATTCGGACTCATCAGAGGAGAGCGTGGGAACGTCCACTGCTTGAGTTATCTTGTTCGGCACGATTCCCACTACTGTTCCGACCACCGCATCTACTATTGATTTACCCATCATTCATGATGACACTCCACTGATACACCCACTATTTCACCCATTGTACCCACTATACCACATATTGCTCCCACTATTCAGTACACTTCCCCATTCATTTGCACTGATTCATCTAACAGTGACACGCCTGATACACCACCATCGCAGGACCCGTATGAGGCCATTGTTGCTCGGTAGAGAGGCCGAGTAGCAGCATGCTCATCACCACCATCGCCACCTATCCGTTAGATTTTACCTGCACCACCCGGATTACCACGCCGACCAACTGTTCTTGTCTTATCGGGATAGCCAATTCCTGTTGGTCGACCCTATCATACCCAACCCAATGAGGTACTTATGATGTTGACTGCCAGGAAGAGTGTTGGATCATTACGTACTCACCGACTTGCGTCGAGATATTCAGCAGATTACTCTTCATCAGATCGTTTCACCTCGGATGACTCATCACGAGATTCTCCGTCAGATTCGTCATCAGAGACTTCATCAGATTCTCATTCAGACACTTTATCCGACTCTTCTTCGAGACATTCTTCATCAGGTCATCCTATATCAGATTCTCCGTGTGATTCACTGACTGTTATTTTTGCGGGGCCATCTCGTAAGAGATGTAGGTCCCCTACTTCATCAGTACCTGTAGCTTCGCCCGTACCTGGAGCTCTATCTCCCGTACACGTTGACCTATTGCCGCCTCGTAAGAGGATTAGGGATTCTGATTTTGTGACTGATTTTGTGGTTAGTTCAGAGGAGGGCTATGTGCCGTATGTACCTAGAGAGGTTGGTTTAGGAGTTGATGTTGAGGATAACTATGAGCCTTACACCGAGCCCGATGTTGATTATGATATCCAGACCGATATCGATGCTTGTATTGCATTTGCTGATGATATTGCAGCTAGAGGGGCGAATGTTAGAGTTGAGGATGGGACTGTGGCCGAGGAGGAGGCCGAGTCTAGTGCGAGAGCCACGATTGAGGTTGGGGTTGATCGAGTTACTTATCTTGTTGTTTCGGATGACATGGCTGAGCCTGTTGGATAGGATTCTCTTGAGTTAGTTAGTACCGATGGATCTTTAGAGGTTATGCAGAGAGGTTTGGAAGTGGTCATGCAGGAGCTATATGATCACATGGTAGAGATTCCGGTTCATAGTGTTAGAGTTATCAAGAGTGTCCAGAGAGACCAGGTACATAGGATTGTGGCGACTAGCCAGCAGAGCGCTTCTATGTCAGAGAGGATTGGTACGTTGGAGCGGGATAACGTGAGACTCAAAGGCATGTTAGATGTTGAGAGGCAGAGAGTTAACCGTCTTCTATGTAGTATGTCGTATGTTCAAAGGGATTTGAGGCAGATTTGCCGATTTTGATTTTATGATCGTGTGAGGATCGGGAGGCTTGAGACTTACGCTAGGAGGCATTTAGGATATCGCTCCTGGATTTTGTTCCGTCATTGTTCGTGTAGTGATTAGTAGTATTTGGTGGTAGTAATAGTGTTAGAGATTGTAGATCCTACCTTAGAGAATCGTGATTTAATCGACTATATTCGATGTTATGAAATCTATTTTCCTATTATCTATGTTATGATGTTTTTTTATCTAATGCCGTTTTTCCTTATCGTTTGCGTAATTTTCTATTATTTACTTGATAGTGTTCTTGTCGTATATTTATGTAAATCTCAGATTTTCATATTAAAGGATTAAATTGTTCCACCCCGTTTAAGGTAATTTCATCCTACCTAAGATCTCACCGTGATTATTATTTTTGGTGATGTAGAACTATGCCGACTTCTACACGTTCCGGAATGACCCAAGATGCACTCAACGAGCTGATTGCCAAGGGCATGGAAGAAGCTCTAAAAGCGTATGACGCTGCTAGGAACCCCAGAACCGAAACAGAAACGGAGAATGAGCAACAAGACGACAATGTCGAGGCCAATGTTAATAATGGAAACGGTAACAGGAATGGGAATGGAAACCTCAACGTAAACAACGGAGGTGTTGTACCCGTTACACGAGAGTGTACCTACCAAGACTTTGTGAAGTGTCAGTCGCTGAGCTTCAAAAGAACTGAAAGAGTTGTTGGTTTAACTCGTTGGTTTGAGAAAATGGAAACAATGTTTAATATCAGTAATTGCCCGCCGATGTATCAAGTTAAGTATGCATCATGCACCTTGTTGGACGGTGCATTGACTTGGTGGAATTCACATAAAAGGAAAGTTGGAGTTGATGCTGCTTATGCCATGATGTGTAAGGCACTCATGAAGCTAATGACTGAGGTTTATTGTCCTAGGAATGAAATCCAGAAAATAGAGATGGAATCATGGAATTTAACTGTGAAGGGCAATGACCTGACTGCTTATAACCAGAGGTTCCAAGAGTTGACTCTGTTGTGCACTAAGATGGTCCCGGAAGAAGAGGATCAGGTTGAGAAGTATATTGGAGGTCTTCCAGATAACATTCAAGGGAATGTAATTGTTGCTGAACCTACTAGAATCTAGGATGAAATCCATATTGTTAATAACCTAATGGACCAGAAGTAGAAGGGTTACGCTATCAAGAATGATGAGAACAAAAGGACGTTCGACAATAACTCAAGAGACAACCGTGGACAACAACAACAACCTTTTAAGAGGCGAAATATTAATGGGCCGAATATGGCAAGAGCTTATACAGTCAAGAATAATGTTGAAATAAGAGGGTATGTTGGAGCCTTGCCATACTGCAACAAGTGCAGATTCCACCACAAAGGGCCATGTATGGTGAAGTGTGGTAACTGCAAGAGGGTTGGTTACATGAACAGGGATTGTAAAGCCGTAGTTGCTACTACCCCTCAGAGGGCCCCGGTTGGAAATCAAATGAGAAATACTTGCTATGAGTGTAGAAGACCGGGACATTATAGAAATGAGTGTCCCAAGTTAAGAAACTAGAACCGTGGAAATAAGACTGGGAATAAGACTAGGAACAATGAAGCTAAGGCAAGAGCTTATGCAATTGGAGGAGGAGGAGCCAACCCCGATTCAAACATCGTCACGGGTACGTTTCTTCTTAATAATCGTTATGCTTCCATGTTATTTGACTCGGATGCCGATAGAAGATTCGTGTCAACTACCTTTAGTGTCCTGCTTGATGTCATCCCATCCACCTTAGACACTAAATATGCCGTAGAATTAGCTGATGGAAGAATTTCAGAAACTAACGTGATACTTGGAGGTTGCACGTTAGGATTACTAGGTCACCCGTTTGATATTGACCTAATGCCTATAGAAATCGGTAGTTTCGATGTAATTGTTGGTATGGATTGGTTGGCGAAATACCATGCGGTGATCATTTGTGACGAAAAGATCGTTCGCATTCCGTATGGAGATGAAGTGTTGATAATCGAAGGCGATGGATGTAACGGTGGAAGTAAGTCGAAGTTGAGTATCATCTCGTGCACCAAAACTCAGAAGTGCATCCAGAAGGGTTGCCAAGTTTACCTAGCCCAAGTTACAGCATAGATGATTGATGACAAGTCAGAAGAGAAACAACTTGAAGACGTGCCGATCGTATGGGGTTTTCCAAAAGTCTTTCCAGAAGACTTGCCTGGACTACCACCTACTTGACAAGTTGAATTTCAAATCGACTTAGTCCCTGGTGTTGCACCTGTAGCACGATCCCCGTATCGTTTAGCACTGTCAGAAATGCAAGAGTTATCCACTCAGTTGCAAGAACTTTCTGACATGGGATTTATAAGACCCAGTTCCTCATCCTAGGGAGCTCCGGTTTTGTTCGTCAAGAAGAAAGATGGATCTTTTCGGATGTGTATCGACTACCATGAACTAAACAAACTTACTGTGAAGAAGCGATACCCACTTCCGAGAATCGAAGATTTGTTTGATTAGCTACAAGGGTCAAGAGTCTACTCTAAGATCAACTTGAGTTCTGGTTATCACCAACTCAGAGTTCGTGAAGAGTATGTTCCAAACACAACGTTTAGGATTCACTATGGTCACTACGAGTTCCAAGTAATGCCATTTGGACTGACCAACGCATCGGCGGTAATCATGGATCTGATGAATCAGGCGTGCAAACCGTATTTGGATAAATTCATGATCGTTTTCATTGATGATATATTGATCTACTCCAAGAATAAGAAGGAGTATGAAGGACACCTTAAGTTGATATTGAGGTTACTTAAGGAGGAGAAATTGTTCGCCAAGTTTTCCAAGTGTGAATTATGGTTATCGAAGGTGAAATTTCTCGGTCACGTGATTGATAGTGAAGGCATTCATGTTGATCCTGCTAAGATTAACAGTCAAGGATTGGACGTCACCCAAGACTCTAACCGAAATTCATCAGTTTTTAGGGCTTGCCGGTTACTACCGAAGATTCATCGCAGGTTTCTCGAAAATCGCTAGGCCTATGATGAAATTGACTCAGAAAAGCATGAAATTTGATTGGGGAGAAAAAGCAGAAGCCGCATTTCAGCCGTTGAAACATAAATTGTGTAGTGTGCCAATTTGGCTTTACCAGGAGGAAGTGAGAACTTTGTGGTCTACTGTGATGCTTCCCATAAATGGTTGGGCGCAGTCTTGATGGAAAGGGAGAAGGTCATAGCCTACGCATTTCACCAACTTAAGGTTCATGAGAAGAACTATACCACACACGACTTAGAGCTTGGAGCGGTAGTGTTTGCCCTGAAAATGTAGAGGCACTATATGTATGGCACGAAGTGTGTTGTGTTCACTGATCACCAGAGTTTGCAGCATATTCTTGATCAGAAAGAGATGAACATGAGACAACGTCGATGGTTGGAATTGTTAAGTGTCTACGACTGTAAGATTAGATACCAACCAGGAAAGGCAAACGTGGTGGCATATGCCTTGAGCCGAAAGGAAAGGATTAAGCCACTGCGAGTTCGAGCCTTAGTGATGACTATAGGATTGAATCTTCCTAAGCTAATTCTGAATGCTCAAGCCGAGGCAAGGAAGGAAGAGAATTACATAATTGAAGATCTACATGGTATGATTAATAAACTTGAACCTCATGCTGACGGAACATTGTGCCTAAACAATAGGAGTTGGATTCCGTGTTATGGAAACTTAAGAGCATTGATTATGTACGAGTCGCATAAATCAAAGTATTACATCCACCCTGGATCGGATAAGATGTACCAAGATTTGAAGAAGTTGTATTGGTGGCCCAACATGAAAGCAGAGATTGCCACCTATGTTAGCAAGTGTCTAACGTAAGCCAAAGTTAAGGCTGGATATCAGAATCCATCTGCATGATTGGTTCAACCAGAGATACCCCAGTAAAAATGGGAGAACATAACGATGGACTTTGTCACTAAATTGCCAAAGACGGCAACTGGACAAGAAACAATTTGGGTAATCGTTGATCGCCTCACCAAGTTGATTGGCTCATTTCCTACCCATGAGAGAAGACGAATCATTGGAAAAGTTGACAAGACAATATTTGAAAGAAGTGGTGTCGAGACATGGAGTGCCGGTTTTGATCATCTCTGATCGAGACGGCAGATTCACTTCACACTTTTGAAGGTCTCTCCATAAAGCATTGGGTACACGACTGGATATGAGTACAACTTATCACCCGCATACTGATGGTCAAGGTGAGAGGACCATTCAGACGTTGGAAGACATGTTGCGTGTATGTGTGCTTGATTTCGGAAAAGGTTGGGATAGACATTTGCCGTTGGTAGAATTCTCGTATAACAATAGTTACCATACCAGTATTAAGGCTGCACCTTTTGAGGCGTTGTATGAGCGTAAGTGTCGATCACCTATCTACTTGGTTGAAGTTAGAGATAGTCAGTTCACTGGCCCAGAGATCATCCACGAGACAACTGAGAAGATCATTCAAATCAAGAGCCGTATTCAAGCTGCCCATGATTGTCAAAAGTGCTACGCTGACGTAAGATAGAAGTCCCTTGATTTCAAGTGGGATATAAGGTCATATTGAAAGTGTCACCATGGAAAGGGGTGATACGTTTTCGCAAACGAGGAAAGCTTAACCCTTGGTATATTGGACCTTTTAAGATTCTTGCCATGGTTAGAACCGTTTCCTGTCGACTTGAACTCCCGGATCAATTGAGCAGAGTTCATAGTACGTTTCACATCTCAAACCTGAAGAAATGCCTATCAGACGAAACTCTTGGCATACCATTGGATGAAATCCAAATCGACGACAAGCTTTAATTCATTGAATAACCTGTCAAAATCATGAACCGTGAGGTCAAACGTCTGAAGCAAAGCCACATCCCAATCGTTAAAGTACGTTGGAACTCTAGGAGAGGCCCTTAGTTCACTTGGGAACGTGAAGATCAAATGAAGAAGAAGTATCCTCATCTTTTCGCCAACTCTGCACCCGTGGCAGATGTTACATCTTAAGCTTTGAGGATAAAGCTCTTTTAACGGGGAAAGGACGTGACACCCAATAAATTTCAGGCTAATATTATTAACCGTTTCCATTCAGTATTAGAATTTTATAAGTTCCGTGTAATTTTTACGTATAGCCGGGAAGTTGTCTCGCGTATATCTGAAAATTCGTACCGGAAGCATTCCGGGTTGCCATTTGTCGTAGTCTTTCGACATTAGTCGCGTTTTTACGTTTCAAGTTAATATTTGAATTTTCAGAATTTTGCGTAAAGTTTTTACGCTTTTTTAGTATTTGCATGTTCTGTGAATAACAACTAGTATTGTGTGTGCATGGAAATATCTAGATATTAAATCAACCACCTTGCATGAACTCCTTAATTTTTGTGAGATCATATTGGTCCCCCTTTGCCCTTATCCCCTTGCGCCGAACCCCACCCCCATACACATACATCCAAAATTTGAAGGCTTACATATTAAGCTAGGCTCATTCTATTTCATATTCATTTCATTCATTCACAACCAAAAACACACACTCATCTCTCTTCTCTCCCTCTCTTGTTCGAATGCCAACAAACACACACACACTTTCATTATTTTTCAACTTTTGATCAAGATATTGTATTCACGTTTGATTCGTATTGATATTCGGGTAGTTTTAACACAACGTTTGGGTTGTATTTAGTCTCTAATCACCTTCTCATCATTATTTATTGTAAGTAATCCATTCTTCATAAAACATGTACTTTTGATATCCTTATAATGCATAAACATAAGATGTACAACTCTTTTTGTAAAAATCAAGGTTTAAAAACTACATAAACCCTAAAAGGGTTTATCTATGGCTCGAAAATAAATAAAAGAAAGACAAGGAAAGTGTAGTTTTGTGATCGTGGTTGTTTTTATGTAATAAAAACTGTGTCTATATGCTTATGTGATGTTTTAGCTTAATAATAAGCTCTTGAAGAGCTTATTGGGCTTGTATTATGGTTCGGACCACAAAGAAAAACAACATGGAAGTTTGTTCGAGCATATTTTGATTCGGCTTATATATTCTAGGTTATTTCGTTTCTTATTTTGATAAGGGAAAGGTGTTAAGCTTATTTGGCTTAACAAATAAGCCCTAATATGCTTATTGGGCCTAACGGGCCTCGTCTTACAAACAAAGCCCAAGCCGTGGGCTTAAGTAATAAGCTACATGGTTCAGCTTATATGTATTGGCTTACGAATGGCTTATTGATAGCTTAATTGTAAACCAAGAGCTTAGTTGATTCTTTTTTGACTTAACGGGCCTAATAAATAAGCCTGGATGAGCTCAATGGTTTTGGCCCAACAAGTGAGCCTAAGCCGTGGCTATAGGCCCACGGTTGGCTTATTGGGTTGATAAGCTTGGCTTATTTGAGTTTATTGATAGCTTACTAATGAGTCGAGTGCTTATTTACTTAACAGTTTGCTTATCGAACTTAATGGGTAAGCCTAAACCTATTTATTTGGTTTAACGGGCCACGACCCAATATGAGACAACACACCACGGCTTTAGGCCCACGGTGTAACTTATTGGATAAGCTCGTGTATAGCTTATTTGATAATATCCGAACTTGGATACTAAACGTTTGCTTATTTTGGACTTTTCGTTTAACGGATCAACTAATTAGGCTTATTGGGCCTAAATGCCGAATAAGGGTCCAAATGGGTTTCGGCTTAACTAATAAGGGATTTGGTAGTATAGTAGATTGTGGATTACGAAATGTATCTTTGAAAGTAACTTGGAACTTATTTGAATAAAGTCTACGACTTTGGAAAATGTGTAAACACGAACGGGTCATGCCGAAATTTCTATAAAATCTATACACTTAGAAAATATTTAGAAAACGTTTATTATAATAATATCTTGACTACTTATAAGGGAATGAGTATGATGCCGAAATATATATAATTACTTGATTATTATTAGGAAATATAATATATTTAATATTACAACGCACTTTATTGGGTCAAACATTACAACCACAAATACGATTACTAACGTGTCATTTTTAGAAAACATTAACGAAAGTGTTTTGATAAACTCTTATGCATTATTACTACTTTCCTTATTATCCCAATTCTAAATCAAACCTATATTACTTAGGTCGTGTTCGAGTACCGTTGTTCGATTCCGTGTGATCTTTCTTCTAGCCTTTTTACTACTTCACTTCACCAATCAATGTGATTTCTTAGCCCCACTTTTACTCATTTTGAATAAATGTTTTACAACTTTGAGGTGAGAAACATCGTTTGTTTTCTTAAACCGGACACAAGTACTTTACGTTACCTTTCTTGTTTACGTGTTGCCTAAGTAGCGAATAGACCACTAATGCCCGAACTATCATGAACCGTTAAATTCTTAACCGACCAATTGGTTATGTAAGCGCGAATGTTAGAAACAGATCTATTGGGACTAATTATCCCTATCCGGGTAAGTAGCACTTACTATCCACGGGGAACCCGAATAAACGGATATATGCCATGTCGGACTTCGTTAGGTGATCTTGGTCAGATACCTATAGGGCAGAAATTTCAATTGACATATTATATGCAACGTAAATTGAGCTTCGGTATCATGAGCTTAGTGCAACGTAAATACCTTTTATGTGAAGTTGTATCTGTTATAACCGTCGCATACGTTTTTGTTAGACTTAGTTTTTATTAAAATGATGATCATTAATATTCCTGAACCTTGTATTAGTTTAGTTTATGTTCCCCGGAATTCTATAAGCTAACTAGGCCTAAGTTACGGGCTTAAAGCCCATTAGATATCAAGCCCGGCCTATGGAAGCCCACTTAAACACCATGGCCAGCCCCCTATGTACTATATAAAGCGCTCTCCAAGTGTGAAGAGGGTGTTGGTTCTTTTTCTTTCATTCTCATATCAACCATTTTCTTTCTTTTATTCTCTCTAGTTCTTTATCTCTTTAAAACCTCTTTCTCTCTCTAAAAGTCTTATATTTTCGTGTGTGACAATGTTGAAATGATAGCTCAACATGTGGTATCAAGAGCCTAGGTTGGGTTTAGTGGTTTCGTTATGATTGTTTGCTTTAGCTTATTTTTGGCTTATCTATAAGCTTACTTTTTCAGCTTATTTTGATTTTTTGGCTTATTTTAAAAGCCACGTCTTTTTTTACAAAACAATTATGAAAAATTGTTTAACATAAAAGTATTTTGTTAACAATTATTGTCTTTTATTTTGGGCTTATTGACAATATTTTTCTACGTGGGCTGTAGTTGAAACAGATTTGTGGGTCACACATAAGTTTTCTTCTTTTTTGGTTTGTGCATGTTTTCATATTAAAAATCTTATTTCGTGGCTTATATTCTGGTTCAAAAAGTTTTTTATAGCTTAAAGGGTCACGGCTTATTAAAGGACAGAGGTTCTCGAGCTTATTCACGCTTTTTGCTGGGTTTCTTTTTCTTGCTCACGGTTTGAAGACAAGGAGACCAAGATCCACATTTCTAGCAACAAGGACAATCGGATTTGTTTTCTAGTAATCGATCTATACAAGGTTTGAATGTTAACCGGTTTATACACATTCCATGGTCAACCGATTTATACACATCTCAAGTAATCGATTTATACATGTTACTAGTCAATCGATTTGTTAACCGATTTATACATGTTTAGCTTAACCGATTTATGTAGTCTCAGTTTAAACGATTTATACACCTAAGAAACTTAACCGATTTATACCATAGGAAGGCTAGGCAATTTATACATAAGTATTCAAGGTAAAACGTGTTCATTTCAAGTTGTTTTGGTTTTTCGGTTTCGTGTTTTGGTTGTTCGTGAGTCTTCTAACTTATACCATTACGATCGCGATCCTTCTTAGATCATCGTAGTGTGTTTCATTTTGATCGATAATTAAGACTCCGCTCCGCAAGAAGATTAAACCATTCGTTGCATTTTGTAATTTTCAAACGAAGAAGAAACTAAAAAGGTGGGAAAAGTTTCTTTTGTTTTATTATTAATACACTACAATTCGAAATTGGAAAAATTAGCCCCTGGATCTCAAGACAATTCGCCATTCGTCCTTTGTTGGTTTGTTAACCCTTAATGTCGAAAGTGGTTTACACCGTTAGTCCTTACTTGTGCTTTAATAAACCGTTAGCCACTTAAGGTTCAACGTTTGTTCACCATTAGTCGTTTTAGCTCATCAATCGTTAACAAAAGTTCAAGTTCTTCAATTACAACAACGATTTCACCAACAACAATTCTATTGTCACGGTTTCTTATTGATTTACTAAAATCTCGCGAAATACTCACGTGTTTTCTCGGTTTAATCAAGACTTGTAAAAATCCCCAAACTAGATTTCAATCACAACAACAATCACTTTACCTACTTAAGATCCTTGCATATCATTTCACATTACTTTTGCAATGTCGACTCAACAAGACATTTATGCAGCCGGTTCCAAAAACCGTCCTCTTATGCTTAACAAAGAGAACTATGTTCCATGGTCCTCTCGTCTTCTCCGTTATGCTAAGAGTAGAACAAATGGAAAGTTAATCTACAATTCCATTATGAATGGTTCATATGTCAGACGAATGATTCCTAAACAGGTGATCCAGACCGTGAAGTTCCTGTTAATGAAACCTTTCATGAGCAGACTGATGAGGAACTCACTAAAAATGAGCTTAAACAAGTAGAAGCTGATGATCAAGCCATTCAGACTATACTTCTAGGTCTTCCTGAAGACATCTATGCTGCTTTTGACAGTTGTGAAACTGCACAGGAAATCTGGTTATGTGTTCAACAAATGATGAAAGGTTCTGATATTGGAATTCAAGAGAAAATGGCTAAGTTGTTAAATGAATAGGAAATGTTTACTTCTACTGATGGGGAATCGATTGACTCTTACTATCATCGTTTCTCAAAGTTGATGAATGATTTCAAGAGAAACAAACATTTTCCAGAAAAGATTGCCAGCAATCTCAAGTTCCTAAAAAACATACAACTTGAATGGAGTCGACATGTTACCATTATTCACCAAAAAAGGACTTGCATACAGCAGATTACACTCAGTTGTATGATTTCTTGAAATACAATCAAAAGGAGGTAGAAGAACTAAGAGCAGAACGACTTGCAAAAACACACGATCCTTTGGCACTCATGGCAAATTCCAACAATCCTTTCAATTACCGGGTGTTTCACCAAGATCAACCATCACCAAGTACCTTCATGCAACAACCACAACCCAACAAAAACTATAACCCAAAACCATCATTCAACCAGAACTACACGCAACAACCAATGTCGAATCCCAAATACATTATAGATCCTACGACTGCGATGAACATGGCACTTATTCTAATGGCTAAGGCATTCAAACTAAACTATTCAACAGCAACGAACAACAACCAGAGAATTTCATCAAACCCACGCAACAGGCAGATTGCACAACCGGGTATGAATATGGGTCAAGACAGACAAATGAAGATGGTTGGAGGCAATGGTGGGAATCAGTTTGGACAGTATGGTGGGCTGAATGTCAGGAATCCGATTATTCAGAATGCAGTTCAGAATCTGGGTGTTCAGAATGTTAGAAATTAGAATGGGCTTATTGTTGCTTCATGGATTGCGAATCAGAATCCGAATGGGAATGGTAATGTTGTAACAGCACGGGCTGAGGGTAATGTAAATGGGAATAATGGCAATCAGATATAGTGTTACAACTGCAGAGGATTGGGTCATTATGTTAGGAACTGCACAGTTAGGCAAAGGAGAAGGGATGCTGCTTATCTTCAAACCCAATTACTGATTTCTCAAAAGGAAGAGGCAGGAATCCAACTCCAAGCTGAAGAGTTTGATTTGATGGTTGCAGCAGGAGATCTTGATGAGATTGAGGAAGTCAATGTAAACTACATTTTGATGGCTAATTTGCAGCAAGCATCGACATCGGGTACTCAGACTGACAAAGCTCCCGTCTATGACTCGGACATATCAGCTGAGGTACAAATTTCTGACAATTGCTACAATAATGATATATTCAATATGTTTACTCAAAAGGAGCAGTATACTGAGCTACTCGAGCCCATTCCTGAACCACATCAAGTACAACAGAATGACAGTAATGTTATTTATGAGGTTCCTAGTGTGGAACAAGGTGGGGGAACAGTAGAACAACATCTTGCAACTGTTGGGGAAACACATGCTTATTTTGAATCATTATATAATAATTTGGCTATTAAAGTTGAGAAAGTCAACACGGTCAATCGCAAGTTGAGAGAAACTAATGCTGATTTGACCACTGAGCTTGCTAGATATAAAAATCAAGAAAAGTGTTTTGAAATTAGTCAAGAAAAATATGACAAACTTGAAAGGTGTTATCAAAAGTCTGTTTATCAAGAGCAATGTCTTACTAAAAAGATAAATGCACTTCACTTAAGTTCCGGTAAACAAATAACGACTTTGAATGAGGAAATTGCAAATTTAAATAACCAGCTTTCAAAAGAAAAGTCAATTGTTTCCTTTCTTAATGAAGAAAAGAAAAAGTTGAAGTCTGATTTCAAAATACGCGAAGACGAGCTTCTTGATAAACAAATTCAACTTGAGAATAAGATAAAGGAATTAGATAATATTTTGGTCAAAACGGGTCAATCGATTCAAACGATGCACATGCTTTCACCTAAGCCAGACTCGTTTTACCACACCGAACAGAAAATGGCTTTGGGTTATCAAAATCCTTTTTATCTCAAGCAAGCTCAGCAGAAACAACAGAGTTTGTATAATGGCAAAGTTCTATTAGAAAAGCATGATCCTCCTGTTGTGTATGATTCGGAGGAGACACTGCAACTTGCTCAAGAGAGTCGCTTAAAAATGAAACAATTGAACAAAGAAATAAAACCGGCAAATTATACAAAGATTAATCATCTTTCGGGGGTTTTTGTTTCTCAAACGGCCAAGTCACGTGAAGAGTTGTATTTTTCAAATACTTCCAAAACGGCCAATGTTTCTAAATCAATTTCAATACCAAATGAAGAGTTTTCGGATGATACTACACCAAGTGTTGCACGAAAATTTCTAAATGAGGTAAAAAGCACCATTGTGACTCTTCAACGTGTTGTCAAACAAAAAATGACTTTAGATATACACAATTGGTCGTCTTCTGTTCACCAAGAGATTCACAAAATTGTAAAGGATGAAATTTTCCCTATCGTTAACCAAGTTGATGCTAGATTGCAAAATTTCAAAATACAATTTTTGAAAGAAGCAGCCAAATTTGTTCGAGACTTCAAATATCTTGCAAAAGAAGCTGATGAATCTCTTGCCAAATACAAAGCTTTGGAATTGGAAATCGAGTGTCTCTTGAGAGCAGTTTTCAGTCAAGATATTATGTCTATTGTGCAAAGTAATTCTTGTTTATGGACCATCAATCTCCATAATTGATATCTGACCGTACTGAAAGAACGTTTTGAAAAATGTATCATTAAAAGGAGAATGAATATGCTTAAACTTTGAAATGATTGGTAAAAAGTGGTTGAAGAATGCATATATGACAAATTTCGTACGATAAAGCTTATAATGACCATGCAACAAAAGATAAAAGGTTGCATTAAGTCAGTTGGGAGATCAAAAGGGTAAAAGTTAAGGGATACTCCATGGTTCAAATACATTGATCCTTTTATCTCAAATACTAGAAAAATGGAAACGTTAGAATTAGAGTTTCAGGTTCAGAATTATGAGAAAGAAAATGCTCATCTTAAGACCACTTACAAAAACCTGTTTGACTCTATCTTAGTGACACGTGCTCAAACTAAAACAATAATTGACTCTTTGCAAAACAAATTACATGATACGAATTATGAAAATGCTAAGCTAAGAGCTCCTCTGCGTCTAAGAGTAGTTGCAGCAAGAATAAAGAAGTTGAAGTAGAAGAACACCTTAGGAATTTACTACTTTCTAAGAATAAGAAACATATGTCATCTGAATGTAATAACATTAATCTTGCTATTCAGAATGATAAATCTGATGTTGTTTGTGCTATGTGTAAGTAATGTTTAATTACTGCTAATCATGATGTCTGTGTGCTTAATTATGTGAATGACATGAATTCTCGTGACAAGAAACAAAAGGCAAATGTTTCAAAAATTGCAAATCAAAAGAAACATAAGCCACAAGTCAAGAAACCTAAGAAGATAGGGTCTTCAAAAAGACTTGCCTCACCTAAGCCTAGTAAACCTAGATCTTGCTTTAGGTGGTCACCAATTGGAAGAATTTTTAACCTTAAAGGAAAATAATCACATCTAGTGAATCTGAGTGTCAATCTGACTATTCCAATAGTAATCATGCATGTACTTCTAACCCTTAGGAACCTACAAGAAAACGGTTTCCAAATTCTACTTTTTCTTTGGCAGGTCATTCAAAATTTTTTATGGTGCGTCGACTCGGGATGCTCAAAGCATATGACAGGAAATCTGAAGTTTCTTATAAATTTCATTTGGAAGTTCTTGGGAACCGTCCGCTTTGGAAATGATCATGTTGCTGCTATTCAGGGTTATGGTGATCTTCAATGGGGAAATATATTGATCACCAGGGTTTATTTCGGTGAGGGCTTGGGGCACAACCTGTTCTCGGTTGGGCAGTTTTGTGACTTAGATCTAGAGGTCGCTTTAAGATGAAACACATGTTTCATCAGAAACTTAGAAGGAGTTGATTTGTTAAAAGGAAATCGCACAACAAACCTTTACACCATCAATCTCCATGAAATGGCCTCTGCATCTCTAATTTGCCTCATGGCTCGTGCCACTTCTACCAAGTCATGGTTATGGCATCAACGTTTATCCCATCTCAACTTTGAAACCATAAATGACCTTGCTAAAAACGATCTTATCACCGCTCTTCCAAAATTCAAATATCATAAAGAACATCTTTGTCCCTCATGTGAGCAAGGAAAAAGCAAAAGGGCATCTCACCCACCCAAACCAGTTCCAAATTCAAAGCAGAGATTACACTTGCTTCATATGGATTTGTGTGGTCCAATGAGAGTCGCAAGCATCAATGGAAAGCGGTATATCCTGGTGATTGTGGATGACTACTCTTGTTACATATGGGTCCACTTTCTTAGATCAAAGGATGAAGCACCAGAAGTAATTAAGACTAGCCTGAAGAGAATTACTGTCCCCCTGCAATCTCCTGTCATCATCATAAGAACCGATAATGACATAAAATTCAAAAATCAAATCCTTAAATAATACTTCGATAGTGTTGGCATCTCCCACCAAGCATCTTCTGTTAGAAAACCTCAACAAAATGGAGCCGTAGAACGAAGAAACCGAACGATAGTGGAGGCTGCTAGACCAATGCTGATTTTTTCTCGTGCACCGTTATTCTTATGGGCTGAAGCAATTGCTACTGCGTGCTACACTCAAAACCGTTCCATCATTCACCGTCGATTTGTCAAAACACCATACGAGCTTATTAATGGCAGAAAACCAGATATCTCCTTTCTACATGTATTTGGGGCTCTCTGTTATCCCAAGAATGATCGTGAAGATATTAGGAAGCTTGGTGCAAAATAGGGGTGTCAATAGGGTCGAGTTAACCCAACCCGATAAGGCTTATTGGGTCGGTTAAATCGGGTTAAAAATTCTAATCGTGTTGTTTGACCCGAACCCGATAACCTGACATAGTATCGGGTGAGGTTAGGGTTGGGTAATTTTTATTATCGGGTTATCGGGTCAACCCGATAAAACCTGAAATTTATTTTCTAAAATTATGTTCCTAAAGTTTTATAAGCACACTACTTCACTAGCTTTTACAATTGCACATCACATTTCCTTCTATTGTAAGGATTTTAATAGTTCATTAGTTAATTGTGTGCTGCTTATTTTTCCCTACTACTGTTACTACAATTTCTTTTTATTTTCTTTATACAAAGGATACTGGTGTATTTTCTTTACTTATTCAAATTTGTTTTGTGGTTGTATTTCACAAGTCTGCCATTCTTGAAATTGTAACAGTTACCTCATAGTCTCATACTATAGAAATATTGCTATACAGTAACAATATACTAACTTCTATATTTTACAGAGTAAATATTGCTATAGAAAGTTATACAACTTCTGCTTGCGACAAATACAAAGAAAGTAAACTATAGAGCCCGATTAACCCGACCCGACGTAACCCGAACCCGATAACCCGATTATTATCGGGTTGGGTTGCGGGTCAATTTTTCATAACTAAAAACCCGATTCAACCCGAACCGATAAACCCGATAACCCGACCCGATAACACCCCTAGTGCAAAAGGTGATATTGTCTTCTTCATTGGTTATTCTGCCAATTCATGTGCTTACAGAGTTTACAACCGAAGGACAAAGAAAATCATGGAGACAATGAATGTGACATTTGATGAGCTTTCAGCTATGGCTTTTGAACAAAGTAGTTCAAAACCCGAGCTTCAAAGCATGACTTCAGGACAAATCAGTTCAGGACTTGATCTTACTTATGCTTCGTCAACAATAACAACTCAATAACCAACTGAACATGGTTTGGATTTATTGTTCAAAGCTATGTATGATGATTACATTGGTGGTCAACCGTCAGCTGCTCCAAGAACTGTTTCGGCTGCTCAAGTACCTCAAGTTCTTCAGACTCCAACGACATCTACAACAATTGCAGACACCACACTGACACCAACAAATCCATCCTCTCAAGCTACAAATTTTCCAAAAACTTCATAGGATGTTGACGAGCTCAAAACACAACAACACCATGTTCCTAATGCTATGCTCAATGGAAATATGTTTGTAAATCCTTTGAAATGGTGAGCACTATGGAACCAAAGAATGTTAAAGAGGTCAATTTTGACAAGGAATCAACTCCGATCAGATGGTGACTTGTGCATGTATGCATTAACAGTGAGCACTATGGAACCAAAGAATGTCAAAGAGGCTATGACCGACCCTGCATAGATTGAATCAATACAAGAAGAGCTTATTCAGTTTAAAAGGATTGATGTATGGGTGTTAGTTCTTGCTCTAGATAACATAAAACTCCTAACTTTGAAATGGTTATTCAAAAACAAGCATGATAAAGAGAACACGGTCATCCAAAATAAGACTCGTCTGGTTGTGAGAGGGTACCAGCATGAGGAAGGAATAGATTTTGAAGAATCCTCTACTTTGGTTGCTAGAATGGAAGCTATCAGGATATTCTTGGCATATGCTGCACATAAATCGTTCATTGTGTTTCAAATGGACGTGAAAACTGCTTTCTTGCATGGTACGTTAAAAGAAGACGTGTACGTGTGTCAACTTGAAGGTTTCATCGATGCTGATCATCCAAGCCATGTCTACAAGTTAAAGAAGGTACTATATGGGTTAAAGCAAGCACCAAGGGCATGGTACGACGAATTATCAAAATTTCTCCTACAAAATAACTTCTTCAAAGGCACCATTGATCCAACATTGTTTATAAGGCGCTTCGACGAAGACATCTTAGTGGTACAGGTCTATGTTGATGATATTATCTTTGGTTCTACAAACCCTAGGTACACCTAACTATTCTATGACCTCATGAAAAGCCGTTTTGAAATGTCGATGATAGGGGAAATGACGTTTTTCTTTGGTTTACAAGTTAACCAATCCCCCTATGGCATCTTCATAAACCAGTCCAACTAAGTGTTAAAAATCCTTAAAAAATATGGAATGGAAACTGGTGATTTCGTTTGAACTCCAATGGATATCAAAGACAAACTTGACCTAGATCAAAATGGGACTCTAGTCGATGCAACGAAATATCATAGTATGATTGGTGCCCTAATGTATCTTACGTCAAGTAGACCGGACATTGTACATGCTACTTTTTTATGTGCTCGGTACCAGGCTAAGCCAACCGAGAAGCACCTCAAGGAGGTTAAAAGGATCTTTTGTTATCTCTGGGGAACCGTTAATATGGGTCTCTGGTATACGAAGGATTCTGGTTTTGAACTAACCAGATTTTCAGATGCTGATTATATGGGATGTAAAGACAACTTTAAGAGTACTTCTGGTGGAGCTTAATTTTTAGGTAAAAAGCTGGTGAGCTGGTCATCAAAGAAATAAGACTGTACGGCGGTGTCAACTACGGAAGCCGAATATGTGTCTCTATCTTCTTGTTGTGCCCAAGTCCTTTGGATGCGGACACAGTTAACAAATTGTGGCTTTCACTTCAACAAGATTCCAATCTATTATGACTCAAAATCATCCATAGCCATATCCTGCAACCCGGTCTAACACTCAAGAACAAAACACATCGATGTCCGCTACCATTTCATAAAGGAACACATGGAAAAGGGTACGATTGAACTATATTTTTTCAAGACGGATTACCAACTGGCCGACCTCTTCACTAAAGCTCTTCTAGTGGATCGATTCAACTATTTGGTTCGTCGCCTTGGTATGCGCAGCTTGTCTCCTCAGGAACTTGAACGTCTTGCAAAATCTCGGTAATTCTTTGTATATATTTATTAGAAAAGCAAATTATAAAATTATAAAACCTATAAAAGCAAAATATAAAATCAATTTTTTTTAAAATACCAAAAATAATCTTATCCGACATGTCTCTCGACAATCGATAACATTTATGCACCTAGAAATGTTGATTAATATTGACACGTGTGTGTAAATGAAGTTCGAGCGAGAATTTCAAATGCTTTCAAGACATGTCATTTCAAATTTTTTTGTCTACGACTTCTAAGTAAATGTCAGCTTAGGACTTAGTTTTCAAAGAAAGGAAAATGTCCATTTATGTACATTTATCCTAACCAATAGGAAGTTCACACCTTCTCGGTCTTGAGCATTGTCATACAAACATTCCAAGGTTGTGAATGCTCAAGAGAAGCACCAAGTAAATGGTAATTAATAAGATCAATATAACATCATTTTCCTGTTGAGCACAAATTTTCAAGATATTTTCAAAAACAAATTTCAAATTCTTTTAAAATTGTGTGCTTAACAAACTCCCACTCCAAGTTTTCACTCTAATCTTTTATTGAGGGGGAGTATAATAATAAGTTTCATTCTGCATGCTCTTATGTTCTCCCAAGACTTAGTTAGATTCATGTGAATTACCGAACATTAACTTGTTTTTTAATTCACTAATTGTCAAAAATTGTCATCACATATGCAATTTTTGAGGGGGAAAATAGTAATTAAAAAGTGATCAATACGGATTAATAATGGATACAATCTTCAATTTATAAGTGCGTTCCCAAACCTCGCATGTGCAAAACTCTTTCATAATATGTGTAGGGGGAGCTTTTTGGTAACTCTAAAAACTCTCAATGCGTCATAAATGATTTCTCAGACAAGTTAATTGATTTTTCAAATGGTTTTATGAATCTTCATGACAATACCCAAAGACCGACCAACTATTGTCTCTCAAGGAGTTATAAAGTGGTTAAGGTTAGGAATATTCGTTCCATGATCCAGCCAGAACCAGAGGGACGTACCCAGGAATACTCCATTAGATAGAGTAGAAGTCCTAGGTATGATTGAAAAAAGGAGTAAAGTAAGATCGGGAAAAATGTTATCCAAGGCATGAGTTATCATCGGAACAAACCCAACAATGTGATAATGAGGATGCGTTGGTTTAACATTGAAGGGGTTGAAGAATTAAAAAGAATTGTAAGGATAGAGGGTGAAAAGAAAGAAGCCTTCCATACAACCTTAGGCAGAAACCGGGTCAATGCATAATCTATCGGTAATCACAAAGATGATTATGGTATTGAAGCCAAGTCATTATAGACCTAGTGATGCAATGCACAACCCATCCCAGCTACTCAAGCTTCTATCAAAAGAAGTTTGTTTCATTTCTCATGGAGATCAACACGTTTCTATCGGCTTTCTTATTCCGAGATCGTTGATATTGAAAAGGTGGCAGTCCGCTCCATCCTCCGA
>BQNB010049088.1:7947-42217 GCA_026074375.1 Tanacetum coccineum | reverse complement strand
ACGGCTTAATTTTTCATTAAAACAGAGAATTACAAATGCATAAGAGACAATAACTTAAAAATACTTTAAACTATAATAAAAACTTAATTAAAAACTTGCTAAAACTGAATAAACTTGAATATGGTTGCCACAATGGCTTACAAGGCTTTTATAGCCGAAAATCTATAACTAGGACTTCTTTTTCTCTTTCTTCTTGTTGTGCTTGTTTGTAGACACACAAACACAGGTGTGTTTGTTTTGTGAGAGGTTTAAACCTTTAATCTTGGCCTTTCAATCTTCAAAATCCATCCTAGCCGTCGAAATAGGTCTTGGGGGGTGTGGGATTGCCAAGTGGGCACATATGTTGCTGGGAAAGGTGGTGGAGGAGGGGGGAGATGAATATCCATGGTGGTGGTGAAGATTCATGGGGTAAAAACGGGTTAAACAACCCGTGAGTTGTTTGGGAGGGAAAAACGAGCGGGAAAAGAGGTTGGGGTGTATAACAGAGTGAAAGTTTCACTCTTTGGCAAAAATGGCCCCTCATGGTTTATTGTTTTATTACACCCATCGTCCCTGTGGTTAAATAACTTTTGGGGACTTGGCAAAACAAGTCCCCAAGAGTTATATAACTCTTTTCACCCTTGGTCCTTTTGGTGTACAAGTTAGGGGGGTTGGCAGTTTTGCCCCCCCACTTGTTACTTTGAGCAAATTGCAAAATCAGCCCTTCTCTTCTTTTCTTTTCTTTTCTTCTTTATATATAAGTTTAGGGATTGACAATTTCAGTCCCTGAACTTATATTTCTTTGACTTTGACCTCGGGGTTGACTTGGGTTGACTTTGACTTTGACCAGTTGACTTTTCTGTTGACTTTTTGACTTGATTGACTTTCCGGCTTATCACTTAAACGTCCGCACTCTTCACCTTCCTCCCCCCTTGACTTCGCCCGCGCCCTCACCCCCGGGGTTGGACTTGGGCTTGACTTTACTGGACTGACTTTCCGGCTTGATTTGGCTTTTGTCTTTCACAGTTCTTTTCCCATTACGAGTCCAGAGGTTTTGGTTCGTTTTTTTGGCTTTGTTTTTCGTTTCCTTTTCTTTGGTTTTCCCGTTTTCTTTGCACAATTACCTCTTTAGCCCAAAAACAAGGTTAGCTTTGGATTAATAAGTCCGTTTTTGATTATTTAGCTCGTTTTTCATGGTAAAAAGGTATGTGTATTTATATGCGCAACCAGTATTCTCAATGTCTTCTTTTAAGCCGTTTGAATTGCGCCCTTTTTGTTCTTCCTTCAAAAATGATCCATAATTACTGCAATAATAAACTTTATGCAATTAAGTACATTATGTTACAATAAAGTAATATAAAAGTTGGTAAAATACGTAGGATAAATGATAGTAAAGTATGACATTATTTGATGATATCAAGGAGTTACCGCCTGCTCTGTTTGAGAGGTACGATAGGGACATAGGAGAGTTATTCACTAGGTCGGGGGCGGTTAGGGAGGAGATTTTATCCCAGAGGTATCGGTTTAGGTGTTGCGTACGATTAAGAGAGCGTCGCACTGACCATTAGAGTGATAAGAAGACAAGTGTTAGCCCTTTGAGGCATGGGCAGGTCATAACGGATGCACCAAGAGCAGCTCTGGGCGTGCCATCAAGTGAGCGTACATGGATGAGAACCAGGTTTACGGGTACAGCTTGTGAAAGAGGAGAAGGCACGATCTAGAGTTAGCTGAGGTTGTTGACGGTATAAGGAGGAGGGCAGGAGCCCAGAGGAGGTGTGTAGGATATACAAGGTTTTGATTAGCAATCTTGTGTATATCACTAAACCGGGTAGTATCGGTTAGTGTCGGTTATGATTAGGAAAGTTTCTTTTTTTGTAATAATGGTTATGGCGGATCATTCTAGTTACTAGGTGATTCGTATTTAAACGTTTCATATTAGTGAAGGAAATTTTGTTCGATCATCCTTATTTGATTGCTTTGTAATTGTTCTAGCTCCTTGCTAGCTTTCTAATAAAACTTTTCGTTAAAAAAAAACATATAAGGTTAAACAAGTACGGCCTTATGTTTTTTATATGTTCATTATATGTCGAGTTTGGATATTTTAGATGGTTTACATAAAAATAATCAATAATATTTTCCAAAGAGGGTGTTTGGGATTGCATATTTCTAAGAAGTTTTTCAGGTTGGTATATCACGATGTTTGCGTTAAATGAACGGATGTACTTAGTTCGTGGCTTGGATGCAAAGGGGATGAGCCGCATGGACCTCTTGGAACATGTTATAGTAATCCACATCCTTTTGTGCTAATAGTTATCAAAAACTGATACCACCTCTCAATAAGAACTATCATGACTATATCTTTGTATGGTTACTCACAAATCATTTTTTATCCAATAACCAAATTAGTAATGTTTTAGCATTTAACCCACAACGGAAGTTCATTATAGTCATGTTTAAGCTTTATCATGCTTTTGGTTTTACGTCCAATATACACATAGAACCTGATACGTAACTCATATAAGTTGGGTATTCTAAGCATAGGAGGTTAGAAGAAAACAATCTTGACCACACATAGCATTTGGGAGCATTCACTTTGTACCCAAGTAAGTAAAAATTACTACTTCAGATATGTTAAACATGTTATTTTCTGCTATAGATTACGTATGTGATGTGCATTAATCGTGGTTAGTTAATATAACTGATATTAGTTGAAATACTGATTCTTCATTAATTTACTTACCACTGTAGGTACGACTATCCCCTGTGTCAGCGTTTGTATATTTAATTATGCAATACTTTACATGTAGTTTCTATAATTGTTATGCTAAAGAACAATGTTGCATATGTTTTTTATGTGAATATGTGTGATAACCGGTAATTTTCTCAGGGTTAAGTATTATAAAATATTATAGTATTGTATTTTGAAGTCTTTCGATCTTGTTAGTTTTCCTGATAAAAGCAGAAAAGTTGACTTCTCTTGACTATTTTGCGTAAAAGTGGTTTCGGTTTAACCGAGAGTTTGATGAAGTTTTGAGTTCGTAAATGAATCATTTTTTATTCGTTTTTCTGTTTTAGAGTGATTTTGAAGTTTTCAGTGCTTTCCGGGAAGTTTTCTCGCGTTTAGCGAAAAATCGTCACGCAACGCATACCGGCACGACAGTTTAGATAAATGTGGAGATTTAACGAAGTTGAGAATGTGTTAATGGGTTTATTTATTTAATAAATTCATAACGATAAAGTAACGTTGATTTAAAAACGTAAATCTTGAGTGTGAGATTTGAAAGTTATTAGAGAAACGGTTGTTTTTTGTAAAATTCGGTAAAAGACTGTAACGGTCGTAAAAAGGTGAAATTTTGGTTGAAAATAATTTTTCAAGCCATATTTTGTGGTTTGAAGTGTTTTTAAATGGATGAGCAAGGTTCGGTTGAGTTTCGTCAAAAATTCATGTTTTCGGTCTGGAGTCGACCGATAACGGCTCAAAATGGATTTTTATAGCAATTTAATGTGATACGTGTCGTGTGAATAACCTAGGTTTATGGAAAGATGATTTTAAACACAATGAAAATGATAACTAAGTTTGGTTGACGTTTTAAATAGATGAAAATTAAGCTTTTAAGTGATTCCGACACAAAAAGGAAGACCCGAGGCCTTCCCTAGGATCCATTCGGTCAAGAGAAGTCAAGAGGAGACAATATGGCTATTTTTAAGCTAGCATGTCTTGTATAGTACTCATATAACCACCATTACCTCAACTATTTCCTTCATTTTCTATCTCTCTCTTTTCCTCTCTATATTTGGACGAACCACAAGGAAGAAGAAAACAAAGATTTTTGAAGAGTTTCTCAAGAACACGGGTTAAGAATAGTTAGTGGGTTGATAGTTAGTAGACGCGGGTTATATAAAAGGTGTACGAGTTCGTTCTTTTCGCGTCAAAACCAAACCAAGGTCATCCAAACTTGTAAGTTTTCTAAACTTTGTTAAAAGTTGTACTTTTGTGGCTATTATGGTGTTAAAACACTAGTTGTACAAGTTGATCGTCGTAAAAATCGAATCTTGGAAACGAAATGTGAAAAAGGGGTGTTTGTGCGTCGGCTTAAGAAAGAAATAAAGAAATGATTTTTGAGTTTAAATAAAATGGTTGTTGTGGTAATTTTTTATTTTATGAAAGTGCTTAAAAGGGGCTTATTTTGAAGTTTGCTTATTCAATAAGCTAGGTTATAGCTTATTTAAGTATATTTGTTTTTGGCTTTGGCGTGGCCCAATAAGGGTCCGTTTGGTTGTTTGGTCCGGCGCCAAAGTGGGCTCGGCCACTTGGTTTGCTTATTGGATTTGGTTAATGGATTTGAATATTGGATTAGGTTAATGGATTTGGTTTTGGTTATTGGTTATTGGATTTGACTTATTTTGAGCTTATGTTTTTCGGCTTATTTAATATAAGCTTGTGGCTTATTTGGTTTTCGACTTATAAATATATGATAGTATGAGCTTATAGCTTATTGTTTCGGCTTAATGATGCCACGAATATGGGATTTCGACTTATATTTATTACGGCTTAAAGGGCTTAAGGTCCATTGGGTTTTGGATTATATTTTTTTAGGCTTATGTAAAGAGGTATAGACTAAGTTTTTGCTATCGGGCTAATTACTTAAAGACCATAATGGGCCATAAGGCCCAATAACAAGTAAATGAATTAGTGTACTTATAAATGGACTAAAGGATTTGTGTTGGACTAAGAGGGATTTTGTTTGACTTGTCGAATGTAAAGGGATTAGTTTGCTACGGTTGGATAAAACGTGTTGAATGTATTGATATTGTGTTTGTCAGAAAATGTCGGATTTGTGAAAAGTGTTTTGGATTAAGGTTTAAGACCTTGGAAAAAGTCATAAAGACGTACGGGTCATGCTGAATTTTCGAAAGAAATATTATACTTAGAAACTTTGCTTAAAAAGGGTAAATTTTCAAGGATTGTATTAATAAATAGTCATTTTAATTGAAAATTTAATGCAAGATAAAATATATATTTTTCTCGAAACTTTTTCTTAAATAATTAATGTTTATAATCGTTGTGTCGATTTGATTTGAAGAAATACAAGATGATTCTTAGGGAATATTAAGTGTCGAGGTAAAACCTATTGGACATGGACGTATTAAAGTAACGAGACGTTGTAATTACTCTGTTAGCCCGATAATAAGACGAAAATAATAATAAAATATTATTATTTTTTATTTAAATTATTAAATACTTATATATATATATATATATATATATATATATATATATATATATATATATATATATATATCGTATGGATTACGGAAATGTGGATTAATTATCTTGGGCTTTCGAGCTCTTGCTCATTTCTTTTCGTCAGATTTTCAGAGAGTATTTTGGTTAATTGTATCGTTCAACGATTTGAGATGTTTGAGTTGTATTGTATTGATGTCGTATCGTTCAACGATTTATTTGTGATGTTTGAGTTGTTTTCTATGATAGTTCGCACTTTGGCCTCAAGTGTTTTTGAGTCATTTTCGTTGTAAGTACCACACAACCCATAATATGAGATAAATGTATGATAACGGTAAAGTCTTGGTAATAAGACGGCGGTTTAACAGTATGAGATAACGAGTTTGGAATGATATAAGTTGAAATGGGATTTTGGGATAAAAATGAGGATTTTGCGTGAGTAAGACGAACACTTGTACAATAAGATAATTGTGTACGAGTATTAATAAAGTGGATATATATTAGGTCGTTGCCGGGTACATTGTGCTTTTGCGTAGAGATTGTTTGTGCTTTACTTTGTTTGAGATTGCGCGGTTGCTTTTCATTGCTGATTGAAGTGAGTTCTCGTAGCCTCACTTTTTACTGTTTTTCTGTTGGGGGAAAATGATACTCAAATATGTTTTGAAATGTTTTGAATTGATCTGTGCGAAATGTGGTTTTGTTTTTGGGACAAGTTATGTGCTTATGACTGTTATGTGAATATTATGTGTTGTATGATGGTTTGGAGTGGATGGGTACACCTACCAAGTATTTGTGTGATTATTAGAGCGGATGGGTACGCCTACCCAGGTTTGTGTGTGGTCCTGCTCTAATTTTAGTGCTCTAGCTGGTAGGCCCTTTAGGTGCGTAAGTGACATATGGTTATTGATTAGCGGTGATGCTAAGGTTGTTTGCATATATTCACTGTCATATAGCACTATTGTCCACTGTTGAAATATTGGCACAGCTTTTGGGTTTAAGGTTAAACCTACGAGCTCACCAACATTATTATTGACGTTTTCGAGTATCATTTTCAGGTGTCTCATATCGAAAGATATGTGAATGTTATTGGAAGAGAAAAGATGTAACCCAAGGGGACTGAGTCGAGATGGTTTTGATAATCGTATTTTGTCATGTTTTTAACTTGTAAAATATATGTAAACTCAAGTTTCATCATTTTAAATTGTAAAGTGTGTGATCTTGTATCTTGTGCGATGAATGTAATGTCGCATCCAGTGTTTTCGCCACTTGTCGGGGGTGTAGTTGTGACAGATTACGGTTCAGAGCCAAGGTTAATAGAGGAATGCCGGTTTTTATAAAATAAAATAAAAAGCACAACTATAACCGAAAAGTGAAGTCTATTTTTAGTAAAACCTCGAAACATGTCGTAAGTCAAATAACGTCCGAGCAGGTTTAGTTCACAGTTCATGGTATTTTCTTAAATTTACGCATAGCCTGATCAAAACTTGCTTAATTCTGGGAAGGACTATGAAATGATGGGGTTGTTTTCTAAAGTTATTATTGGAGAGAGGAAGGGTTTCGTGTGTGAAGTAATGTGTTGACCCACCTAAAAATGATAGGATGTAAAGTGATGAGAACACTTGCGAGTGTTGAGATTGAGATTATGTTGATTTTAGGATTGCCATGCTGCCTTAGTGGTAGTAGTGTGCGATGCCTCGAGAGTGTAAGTAAAATTGTCACGGATAGCGATGATTGATTGATTGATTGATGATTGGCCATGTTTGCCTTAGTGTAATGCGTGTTGCCTTGAGAAATTATTTTCATGGATAGTCGGGGTAGCGACGTTGTGATGTGGGATTATGCTTTGTGGATATGATGTTTTATGTGTTGACCAGTTGTGCCTGTTCAGTATCGAACCTGGTCGGTGTTTATTCATTGTTCGTATTCTTTTCGATATATTTAATATATATATAAGGATATATATATGTATATATACGGTTACGAACATCTAATTTCAAACGCTATAATGATTTGTATATGTAAGCATAATGATGCAGATAATTTGGATAATAATATTTTATACTTATACCCTTTTATTGTTTTATCACAGGATGTCTACCCTAGTGTTTGTTGACCTAGAGATTTCCACCCAGGCTGATGGAGCTCAGATCTCCCGAGTGCCCGTACCACTTCCTGAGGATCCCTATGAGGCTATTAGGAAGGCTTATTTGGATGGGAGGGACACTGAGTCTGAGCTTATTGAGGACCCTGTTGAGACTGAGACACCTGAGTCACCCCTTACAGTAGCACCACCTACATCACTACCTGAGAGTACTGCACCCACTTTGGTTCCTATTCTCCGCAGGACCACACGTATGGCTGTGCGCGTTCCACCTGCGATGTCATCGAGCCTCTCTGCCAGCATGGCAGAGGTGGCAGCTATGTCTGAGTCCGGATTCCGTAAGAGGTTTGGGTCCTCTTACGAGAGTTTGCCGTCTTCGTCATCGCCAGACCTTCTTTCACGGAAGCGTTATCGGGGTACGTCTGAGTTAGTAGAGGATAGCGATGAGGATGATGATGAGGAGGATGAGGAGATAAATGAGAGTTTAGATTCTGACAATGTGAGCGAGGACACAGAGGATGAGGGTCATACTGCAGAGGATGAGGATCCTACTGCAGGGGACGAGATTCTTGCTGCAAGGGACGAGGGCCCCGGTATGGATGATGAGAGTCACGGTATAGATGATGAGAGTCATGGTTTTGATGATGAGAGTCATGGTTTAGATGACGAGGGTCATAGTGTAGAGAGTGATGGATTTGGTTTAGAGGAGGAGGAGGAGGTTGTACCTGGGGGCAGCAGGCAGCTCCGGTTGTGGGGACAGCTGTGAGCGCGCCTTTAGGACTTGGATGTGGAGCGTTGAGGCGCTGAGAGTTAGCATTAGAGAAGGATCATGTATACAATACGTTTGAGGTCAGACAGGGTTCTGGATCTGCACCAGAGTCCGAGAGACCAGAGAGGGTGTCGGCATCTAGACAGCCCACACTCACCACATGGACAGACCCGGAGGACGGTATGGTTTATATTGATGTTCTTGCTTACCCACCACCAACACCACCCGTTCAGACACCACCTTCACCTGAGTGGACGTCTGGTTCACTTCCTATTTCTCCATTACCTTCTATTGTACCTTCACCTATTTCATCACCCATGATACCGCTGACCGTACCATCACCTGTAGCTACACCCGCTACGGCTGAGACTGAGGGATTTTTGCCTGAGCTGGGAGCTCAAGTCGAGATGCGGGAGGGATTGATTCGTGATCATGCGGTATGATTGGAGGAGCTACCGCTTGCTCTGTTTAAGAGGTATGATAGGGACATAGGAGAGTTATTTACTAGGCCGAGGGCGGTTAGGGATGGGATTTTCTCCCAGAGGTATCAGTTTAGGAGTCTAGAGTACGAGCTGGAGAGGGTCGCAATGACATTTAGGGCGATATGGAGACCAGTGTTAGCCCTGGAGTCGTGGGCAGGCCAGACGGATGCACAGAGGGCAGCTCTATGGCATGCCATCAGTGATACGTAGGGAGAGAACCGAGACTTGCAGTTACAGCTTGTTAGGAGAGACGTGCACGATTAGAGTTGGCTGAGGTTGTTGACAGTATGAGGAGAGGGCAGAAGTCCAAAGGAGATGTGTAGGGTATATGAGGTTTAGATTAGTAGTTTGTGTATATCACTAAACCGGGTAGCATCGGTTAGTGTCGAGTATGATTAGAAAAGTTTCGTTTGTATTGGTAGTTATGACAAATCATTCTAGTTATTAGGTGATTTGTATTGAAATCGATTCGTGATAGTGAAGGAAATTTTGTTTGATATTCGTGGATAGCGGTATTTTGTGTTGTTTTGTGTTAGTTTGAGATCGCAGTTTTACCCGTGTGTGAGTGCGTTGCGATTGGTTGCTCATGATAGAGCGGATACCCACTTCTTTACTAGGATTTGGCATACGATGTAGTTCGTATATTCTGTAAGCTCAAAATGTATTCAGGCTGATCGATTATACCGTCTTGTTAGGAGAGCTAATAGGAAGGTAATAGACCGTGAATGGTCACGGGGAGTATTGGAAAGAGTTGTGATGATCAATTGAGAAACCTGATCATACTTTTCTTTTAGCCTTAATTTTATATAAGTCGAACAAGAATGTTATCGGTCTTATTAGTCACAATTAGTCTTGTTAAGTAATAGGCTAGTCGGGTTCAACGGGCTTAGATTGTAATCTAATATTGTCTATGTTTTGGGCTCAAAGCCCAAGATAAGCCAAGCCCAACCCAAGATAGAAAGCCTATGAGCCCATGGTGGCCTTAGGGTATAAATAGGACCCTCTCCACACATAGAGAGGGTGTTGGTTACCATTTCTTACACTTGTGTGTGTGTGTAATCTTCCACTCTCTAATAAATCTTCCATTTTTCCTTTCTCTCTTTCTAGCTTATTGCTTTTTGGTATGGCTTATTGTTGTGAAATGGGTTAAGTCTTGGGATAACATTTGGTAACAGAGCCACGAGTGGGTTTATTATTTTGTGAGCTTATTCATTGGCTTATTGAGTTTTTTCTTTTTCTCTTTCTTACTTGGGCTTATTCTTATTCGGCTTATTTGGGCTTCAAACTTGCCGAAATCATAACCAAGTTTCAAGTGGCACACTAGTGGTTAAGCTTTTTCTTTTATTTCTTTTGTAGGTCACGATCTTTAATTTGTGTGTGGTTCAAAACAGTATTTGAGCTCTTTTACAAATTATTCAAGCCCATTTTTAAATAGCCTACATAAAAAGCTTGGTACTTTTCATTGTCAAATTATTAGTAGCTTATTTGGAAAACTGTTCGTGGCTTATTGTTAGGACAACTAGCTTAAAACTTTTCTTATACTTGTAGCTTATTGAATCTTTTCGAGGCTTATTTGTGGTTTTCATAGTTTTTTTAATAGCTTATTCGAGCTTCTTTAGTTAGCTTATTTTAGAAGCTTTGTCTAGTTATTTTTCTTGCCTTATTCTGTGGTCCTACGTTTGAAGCTCAAGACAAGAAAGATAAAGACGACAAGGACATAGTACGATTTGTTGTGTAGTGAAGGCACCGAATTCGCAACATTCCTTTGTCAACCGAATACGCAATTTACTTGTGACCGAACTCGCAATCCCTTAATTAACCGAATTAACAACTTTGAAGAAGCAAACAAATTAGCAGTTTGTGTAGCCATTGAACTCGCAATTTTTGTTACTCAATCGAATTCGAAAATCTTATTTGTTAACCGAATACGCAGTTTTCTAGTTGTGACCGAATTCACATTTTTGTTACTACACCGAATTCACAATATCACTTACAAACCGAATTAGCAACTCTCCTAGAACAAACTATTCACGTATTAAGTCGTTTTGGGTTTTTCGGTTTTGAGTGACGGTGCACTACGGGATGTTTAACTTATACCATCGTGATCGTGACATCTTTTCGATCAACGTGGTATATTCACTTGATTCCGACGATAACCGTACGAGTCCGCGAGACGAAATTAACATTCGTTGCATTTTTTTGAAGTTTCAAACGAAGAAGAAATAAAATAGGAGGGAAACGTGTGCTTTATTAGACATAATTTCGAATTTACACTTTCAGTCCTTGGATTTAAAGACAGTTTCATCATTAGTCCTTTATTGGTCTATTAGCCCTCATTGTTGAAACTACATTACACCGTTAGTCCTTATTCTTTTAAAACAGCCCATTAGTCCTCCAATGTGAAACGTTATTGCACCATTTGTCCCTATAACTATAATTAATAACCGTTAAGCATATAACTTGGATTTCAATTGCACCGTTAGTCCTTGTTTTTGTTTTAATCAACCGTTAATTATTTTAAGTTGCAAGTGTGTTCACCGTTCATCATTTTTAGCTCATTACTCATTACAAAAGCTCAAGTACTTCGATCTCAACAACGATTTCAACAAAAATTAATCATTGTTTCACGGTTTCTTCTTGATTTTGTAAAATCCCGCAAAAGATTCCATTTCTTTTCTCGGTTTTAATCAAAGACTTGTAAAATCCAGTGAACGTTAATTGATTTCAATCCACAACAACAACCACTTTACCAACTTAAGATCCGATATCCATTCACAACATCAAAATGTCAAATACCAATACCAATTTGCAAACTCAAACATCGAATGCTCTTCACAATGCCATCATGGAAGCATGTGGTAAATATCGTCCACCAATGTTAGCACCGGGTAATTACGTTCAGTGGAAATCCAGAATCAAGAGATACATCGACACCAAACCCAACAATGAACTCATCCACTATTGTCTCCAAAATCTACCCAATAAATTCAAATGGAGTAAAAAGACCGTTCCAGTTGCTGAAGGTAGTTCAAAAACCACTACAGAAGGGTATATGGAGAACTACAAGAATGTTTCACAAGACATACAGGATCAACTGAATGCTGAAGCTGAAGCTGTTCAGATAATTCTCACAGGGATAGATAACGATATCTATTCCACAGTTGATGCTTGTCCAAATGTATGTGAAATGTGGAAAGCCATTGAAAGGTTGAAACAATGTGAATCAATCAACGTTCAAGATCTTGAAGCCAATTTATATTGGGAGTTTAGAAAATTCACATCACGGGATGGTGAATCACTTGAATCGTATTACTCAAGGTTCTACAAGATGATGAATGAGCTTGTCAAAAATTAGTGTGGTGTTACCAATCATCAAGTGAATGTTCAGTTCTTACTTCAACTACAACCAGAATGGCAAAGGTTTATGACACTTGTTAAGCAGAGTCAAGAGCTAAAGGCTGTCTCCTATCACAAACTCTATGACATTATGAAGCAACATCAGAATGAAGTCAACGAGATAAGAGCTGAAAGACTAGCACGTACTGCTAATCCACTTGTACTTGTTAATCAACAACAACCAGTTTACCATCCTCAAAACCATCCTAGTCACTACACTCATAATTCCTCAACTAAATCACAACAAGCTGCTACCAGAAACAGAGGAAAAACAACTGTCAACTCTTCTACACCCACCTATGATCAAGAACTTACTATGGTTGCTGACGATAAGGATAAGGAGATTGATAAACTCATGGCTTTAATTTCTCTATCATTCAAGAAAATCTACAAACCTACCAACAACAACCTCAGAACTTCATCAAACACTAGTAGAGCAAATCAGGATAATACTCCAAGGATTAACAGAGGCACTGGGTATGATAATCAGAGGGTAGTTAATGTTGTTAGGGCTAGGGAGAATGTAGGTACACCGATGGTGCAGCAGTTTAGGATTCAGTGTTATAAATGCAAGGAATATGGGCATGTAGCAAATGGAATGTTAGAAACCAAAACGGGCAAATGATGCAGCTTATCACAAGGAAAAGATGCTATTGTGTAAGCAAGAGGAAGCTGGATTTCAGTTGAATGCAGAGCAAGCTGACTGGAGGGATGACACTGATGATGAACCTGACGATCAAGAATTAGAAGCACATTATATGTACATGGCACAGATTCAAGAGGTTACTCCAGATGCTGTTGACAATTCTGGACCAATCTTTGATGCTGAGCCATTGCAAAAGGTACAAAATAATGATGATAACTATAATGTGTTTGCCATTGAAAATGAACATCATGAGCAACCTGAATCTGTTAATAACACATATCTGGAGGAACAAGGTGACAATAACATCACTATTGATTCATTGGATATGTGTTATGATAGAGAACAGGATGACCATGATGATGATGATCTTGCTAAAGAACGTGATTTGCTTGCTTCTTTAATTGAGAAACTAAAATGTGAAATTGATGACAGCAAAAACCGTAATAAATTTTTGGAAACATCAAACAAGGCTTTAGTTGATAAATTAAAAGGTGAAATTGAGGATTTCAAAACCAAAAATAAAAGTTTAAAATCATCAAACAACCATTTCAAAGAAGCAAACAATGAACTGTCAAAGACCAATCAGTTGATGTTCAAAGACCTTAAGAAGTTCCAAGCGGAACTTGATAGATATCATGATGTGAATTATGCGTCCAAGGTGGCAATCGATTGTGCAAAAGCTAAAGGGGATTTAATGTCATACAAAATCGAATCTGAAAAGTCATCTAATGAATATACTCGAAAGATAAATGATTTAAATCAAACGATTTCGGATATGAAAAAGCAGCTTTTTGCACATCAAGAAACCATCTCCATAATGTCACAAGAAAAAGAGGCTCAGATTAAGCTTTACAAAACTCGTGAAGACAAAGAACTTGATAAGGTCATTGCTTTAGAAAACAAAGTCAAGGTTTTGGATGATATTGTATATAAACCCGGTAAACTTGTTCAAACAATGAATATGCTTAATCGTAATTGTAAAACGAGTTTTGCGAAACCTGAGTTCCTCAAGAAAGGTCAAAGTGCGAATCCTCGTCTGTATGATATAGGTTGCTATAATGACAATCTTGCTTTAATGTTAGCCCCTGAATCTGACGAAACGATTCGTGTTGCCAAAGAAATTCGATCAAAATTAAGTGATTTAATCAGACCTTTTGATTATGACCAGTTGAATAATCTTTATGATTTGTTCGTTCCACAACGTGAAAAGTCGCCTGAACAACACTATTTTTCAAAAGCGTCAAAGATGAGTCATACATCTGCTAATAAGGAAATTTCCAAAGAGTCTTTTCGTAAACAAACAACTTTGTTAGAAAAACGAATGGATGAATCCATTCCTTGGGATCAAAAGTGCAAAAGCTCTAAAGAACTTTTCAAAATTAAAAAAAGTGTTGACACGATTTTTGATGAAGTGGAACGTTGCAAACAAACAATCGTTAAAAGAACATATTTTGGTCACATAGATCCATTCTTCAAAACACAATCGAAGGAAATTTTTGCCCCCAAATTAGAAGAATCAATGCGGACTTAGAAAAATTTCACTTTTGTTTGAACGAGGAAATGGTTGCTGATTTGAGATACTTTAATTCTCTTGAACATGAAGTAGACACTCTCAAATCTCAACTGGAAACTCAAAAAACACAGTTTTTGAATGAAATCGGTCGACTTTCAAAGGAATATTATTATGCTTATCACATGAATGCAATACTTGGTGTGTACACTGATATAGATGAAGTCAGCAATTTGCAATGTGATTATTTGGAAACTTTGGAAAAATATGAACATCTTGAAAAAGAGTATTCAAAAAGTAGAACAATGCCAAATAGTTTTAAAGCACTTTAGAAATATGCGATTAATCTTGAACTTGATTTACAACAATGCAAAGAAAAGATAAAAAATGACAAATCTTTTAAAGAAAATCAGTCCAATGTATTTCTGAAAGAACATGAACAATATTTTGAAATTCAAGACTTGAAAGCTCAATTACAAGACAAAAGAATTGAAATAAGTGAGTTGAAGAAACTCATTGAAAAGATGAAAGGAAAATCCGTGGATACTAAGTTTGAAAAATCATCAATTATTCGACAACTGAATGCTTTTAAAAGTAAAAAACAATCAATTTTAGGAAAACCGGCTATTTTTTCAGAGTATTCTCTTGCCAAAGAAAGATTTTTTCTCAAAGTCAAAGCCTGTTTCCACACAAATTTGTGTCCACAATGATTTTTCAAAAAACCAGTCACTGCACATTTTTTGCCTCTAAATGTTGTTGCCAATTGTCAAGAACACAAATGTGATTGCACCAGGAATGTATAAAGTGCACACAAAGCCTAATCAAACTAGAATACCTCAGTTGCATCAAGACATTAGGAAAACTAACAAACATGTGTCTTTCTCTACAGGAGTAATTCGCACTACTAGTGTTAGCAGACCACAGCTTAAGATCAATCAACTGGAAGATAGAGTCATGTCTAACAATAGTCAAGGGAAGAAGCAAAAAGTAGAAGACCACAGTAGGGATATTTTATGTTTTATGATAATAAAACGTTTGTAACTGCGGGTAATGACAGTTTGAATGCTAGACCTTTGGAATGTTAACTTTTCTGTGTTACTTGTGGAAATTGTTTGCTGAATGAAAATCATGATTTGTGTGTTACTACATTTTATCAATGGCGTGAATTATAGGGACTAGAAACTATTGGATATCCTTTAGTAATAGAGAAACCTAAGCGTATCTGTGACCAATCTGTTGCAACATCCAGTAAGGAAAAAACCGTTGCAACAGACCTCCACTGGAAAAGAAATTAGAAACATTAACTAGGAAGTTATATGAAAAGTTGTAAGGAAATGCAGTTGGTAGGTATCCAAGTATACTCCACCCGGATTTAATTGGAAACCTAGTCTTCAAAAAGGAAATGTTAACCAAAATTAGTATGCTTCTAGGAAATGCGTCTAGACTGCTAATATTTTGGAACTTAAGACTCCTAGGTGTTTCCACTGTGTCCAATAAATCCTTTGTCTTCTAATTCTTTTGCTTCTCGTAGAGATCATTCTATTCATCGTCGACTCTGGAGTGCTCAAAGACATGACGGAAATCTTAAAACTGCTAACTTATTTTGTGGAGAAATTTTGGGGAACGGTGTAGTTTAGAAATGATCAGATTGCCACCAATTCTTGGCTATGGAGATTAGTTCTAAGGGGAACTTTTACCATTAAACGGGTTTTATTACGTCGTAAGGGCTTAATCATTAATTTATTCTCGATTGGTCAATTCGTGATCGGATTTAGAAGTGCTTTTCGGAATGTCTACATGTTAGATCCGTGATTTTGAAGGGTACAATATTTTCTCACAGGTTCATAGAGTGGCACAGATTTTATTATATTACTCTGTAAGACTCAACAACTCCCAATCATTTGCTTAATGGTTTGCAACAAAGTCTCAAGCATGGTTATGGCATCGTCGTCTATCTCATTTAAACTTCGACACCATCAACTTGCTTTCAAAGAATAATATTGTGAATGGGCTTCTAAAATTAAAATTCGTCAAAGATCATCTTGTTGTTCTTATTGTGAGATGGGGAGGAAAGCAAAAAAAGAAAGTCTTTTCACACTAAAGACTACCCGAGCTCAAAAGACGGTTACAACTTCTAACATGGACTTATGTGTCCATGCGGGTAGAAAATTATTAATGGATAGAAATAATGTTTTGTATTTATTGATGACTACTCACGCATATACTTGGACTAACTTCTTGAGGTCTAAAGACGAATCACCTGCGAGTTCTCATTGATTTCCTTACACGAGAACCCAAAGTGGACTTCTGCTCAAGTTACAAACATTTCGAACTGATAAAGGCATAGAACCTTTCTTAATAAATATCTTCATGCATACTTTGCAAAAGAGGGGAATAAGGACCGAATCGTCCAACTGACTCGTACACCATGAACAAAACGGCGTTTGTCGAAAGACGGAAACCGTTACTCTTGTTGAGGCTGCTCGATTAATGCTAAGCATCGCTAAAGTTCCGTTGTTATTTGGATTGAAGCAATTGTATAACAACAGGTTTTACTCTAAACCGTTCACTTGTAATTCCTCGACATGAGAAAACACTCCCATATCATCAATGACATGGAAACCGTCAGTTAAGTTCTTTCACTCTTTGGTTTCTCTTTGTACAGCGTCAAAGATGGTGAAATTCTTGATAAAATGAAGGGAAAAAGGTGATGCTTGTATTCTTCCGTATGCGCCCGACTTTTTTACTATAAGTCTCTTCTGTAATGCCGCCTCAAGCACCACAGGCGATATTTACCATAACCACCACTAAGACGAATCACATGACCCGTAAGAATGGTTAGTTGAAACCAATGCAAGAATAGTTAACTTTGACGAATTCTATACACCCCCCCCAGTTCCCCCCCCCAGCATGGCGCTCTCCCCGCGATACCACACACGCCCCTAGCCCCCAACGGCCCCCGTTGCCACCCACCCCCGGTCCATAATGCCTTCTCACCGACGGCCGGTCACCCTTGAAACAAAGACCCAGTCTTAAGTCCCGGTCCACAAAGTCAAGAAAATGTTCCTCAAGTTGCTGAGACAATAACAACGTCAAATGAGCTGAATTGCTTTATAGTAAAATGTTCAGTGAATTACTCAATGGAACTTCTCATGTTGTGTCAAAGTCTTCCGCTGTACATGCTGTTCTGATAATCCCGATAAACGTCAAACAACAATAACACATACTCTCACTTCTACAACAACGATGTTGCAGATCAACCTCCATTGAAACACTCATTCAACACATCAAACTCCAACTCAAGTACCAACTGTCACTGCACCTGAGAACATTATTCAAGCAGAAACCAATACAGAAAATGCACAATTTGACGAAGATGAATTTATCAACATCTTTAGTACACCGGTACAAGAACAAGGGGAGACATCGGTACGTCATGTTGATTCGTCAAACTTGCATACTTTATTTATCAACAACATCTTCCGCAACTACGTTAAACAAGAGATCATCCATTAGAACAAGTCATTGGTAATCCTTTCAATCAGTTAGAACAACGACGTCTGCTAGAATAACGGATGGTGAGATGTGTATGTTCGCACCTCAACCATGAGTCGAAATCCGAATCCAAATAACATCAAAGAAGCAATGGCTGATTTTGCATGGATTGAATCAGTGCGGATGAACTTCACATCTGTTTGATCGATTAGATGTATGGAGAAATTAGTCGACAGACCACTCTGCTTGCAAAAATGTCATTAACTTAAAGTGGCTCTAGAAAAACAAACGTGATGAGGAAAATACTGTCATTCGCAACAAATCTCGTCTTGTGGCTAAGGGATATGCTCAAAAGGAAGGAATTGATTTCGAAGAGTCATTTGCACCAGTGATTTGGAAGTTGCTTTTTGGAAGTCTACATGTTATATCCGTGATTTAAATGGAAATGATCTTCTCACAGGTTCTCATGGCACAAATCTGTATTCCATCACTCTTCAAGACACATCTACTCCCAATCCAATTTGCTTAACGGCTAAAGCTTCATCATCACAAGCATGGTTATGGCATCGTCGTCTCTTACATCTAAACTTCGATACCATTAACTTGCTTTCGAAGTATGATATTGTGACTGGCCTTCCTAAATTGACATTTGTCAAAGATCATCTTTGTTCTTCTTGTGAGTTAGGGAAAGCCAAACGAAAGTCTTTTCATACAAAGACTACCCCGAGCTTAAAAAGACGATTACAACTTCTACACATGGACTTATGTGGTCCCATGCGGGTAGAAAGTAATAATGGAAAGAAATATGTTCTCGTAATTATTAATGACTACTCCAGATATACTTGGACTCACTTCTTGAGGTCCAAAGATGAAACACCTAAAGTTCTCATTGATTTCCACTTGTCCGAAGAGGACTTCGTGCTCAAGTTAGAACAGTTCGAACTAACAAAGGCATGGAATTTCTGAATAAAAATCTTCATGCATACTTTGCAAAAGAAGGTAAAAGACACGAAACAACAACTGCTCGAACACCTAAACAAAACGGCGTGGTCGAAAGACAAACCCGTACTCTTGTTAAGGCTGCTCGAACAATGCTAAGTGCCGCTAAAGTTCCTTTATTCTTTTGGGCTGAAGCAATTACAACCGCATTTTTTACTCAAAACCATTCACTTGTAATTCCTCGACATGAGAAAACACCTTACCACATCATCAACGGTCGAAAACCGTCTATTAAGTTCTTTCACATTTTTGGCTCTCTTTGCTACATCATCAGAGATGGTGAAAATCTTGATAAAATGAAGGAAAAAGGTGATGCATGTATTTTTGTAGGGTATTCTACTCAGTCAAGAGCTTACAGGGTATTTAACAAGAGAACAAGAGTGATAGTTGAAACCATTCATGTTAACTTTGACGAATTGCCTTTAATGACGTCAGTTCTGACCCCGTTCCAAAATGTCCAACAACGGCACTTAAACATAACAGTTTAAGTCCCGGTCCTTAAATTCAAGAAAATGTTCCTCAAGCAGCTGAGATAGCAACAACGTCAAATGAGCTGGATTTGCTATTTAGTCCGATGTTTGATGAATTACTCAATGGAACTACTCAAGTTATATCAAAGTCTTCCGTTGTAACTACTGTTGATGCACCTAATCAATGTCAACAACACACAACTCCATCTACTTCAACAACCGTTGCTGCAGATACACCTCCATTGAACATTCAAACAACACCTGAAACTACAAGTCAAGCACCAACTCAAGCACAACTATCACTGACAATGAGAACATTATTCAAGCAAAAACCAATAAAGAATATGCACAAGTTGACAAAGACGAATTTATCAACATCTTTAGAACACCGGTACAAGAATGAGGGGATACATCTTCTCGATATGTTGACTCGTCAAACATGCATACATTCTATCAACAATATCCTTCAGAACATCGTTGGACAAAAGATTATCCGTTAAAACAAGTCATTGGAAATCCTTCTCAATCAATTAGAATAAGACGACAACTAGAAACAGATGGAGATATGTGTATGTTCACACTCACTGTGAGTCGAACCAAACCGAAGAACATCAAAGAATCCATGGCTGATTCTGCATGGATTGAAGCGATGCAGGAAGAACTTCACCATTAGCTTAATTAGAAGTATTGAATTAGTCCGTCGCGCATCGACCACTCTGCAAAAATGGTCCATTAACAAAATGTAGCTACTGAAACAAACGTGATGAGGAGAAAAACTGTAATTCGCAACAAGCTCGAACTTGAACTAAGGATACCTCAAAACAGGAAGGAATCTGACTTCGAAGAGTCATTTTACTACAGTTGCTGAGGGCGGGGTGTGGGGGGGGGGGGTGGGGGGGGGGGGGGGGGGGGGGGGAGGGGGGGGGGGGGGGGGGGGGGGGGGGGGGGGGGGTGGGGGGGGGGGGGGTGGGGGGGACGGTTAGAAGAAGACAGGCTATTCGATTCGTATTTTGCACACAAGAGAAGCATTCCTACTACCAATAGGCATATAGGCAGCTTTTCCTTAAGTCCTCTGAAGGAAGAAGTGTACTAAATCACCAGATGATCGTCAACCCACATGCAACATGTTGTTGTGCTCGTTATCAAGCGAGACTAACTGAAAAACACCTCAGGGAGGTTAAACAGATCTTTCGGTACCTTAAGAATACCATTAACATGGGACTCTGGTATCCGAAGGACACCGGCTTTAATCTAACTACTTTTTCAGATTCAGATCATGCAGGTTGTCTCGATATACGTAAAAGCACATCTGGTGGTATACAATTTCTAGGTGGTAATAAGCTAGTCAGCTCGTCATTAAAGAAGCAGGACTACACTTAAATGTCTTCAGCAAAAGCCGAGTATGTGTCTCTATCAGCGTGCTGTGCTCAAGTTCTATGGTTGAGAACTTAGCTCACAGATTATGGCTTTCACTTTGATAAAATACCTATATATTGTGACTCAAAGGTAGCCATAGCCATCTCGTGCAATCCAGTCCAACATTCCCGTACCAAGCACATCGATGTTAGATATCACTTTATAAAGGAACACGTTGAAAAGGTTATTCTTGAATTATTCTTTGTCGGAATTGAATACCAGTTAGTTGACCTGTTTAATAAAACTCTGTCGGAAGATAGGTTTAAGTATCTCGTCAGACGACTCGGTATGAGATGTTTGACTCCAGAAGAACTGGAGGTTCTAGCAAACGAATCTACTTGATTCATCAAACATCAAACTTGTAAATATTTTTATTTTTCTCTTTATTTTGATTTATAAATATTTTTGAAAAAGAAAATACAAAAATATAAAACCAACAAAAAGAAAATAGGAAAATATAAAATCTATAAAAACTAAATATAAAATCAGAAAAATTTCAAAATACAAAAGAGCTTCTTCGACATATCTCTTGAATCGATAACATTTACTTACCTAAAAATTCGATTAACATTGACACGGGTGTGTAAAAGAGTCAAAGACGTTTTCAAACTGTCAGCTTCTAAATTTTATTTATGACCTTATTACATTTTAGTGCATAACTCGACACCGAAATTAAATAGGAGAGTGTACGTTATTACGCTTACTCTGAAAAATAGAAAGAAGTCATCTATCATGTGTTTTAACAACTTTGACAAAATTATTCAAAAAGACTTCAATTCAAATTGTTTACAATATAAATGTGGATATTCCATCATAAGTGGTATTTGTTAAAATTGTGTGTTTAACACTTCCTTCCTCAATATATTTAACAATTGGTACAATATTCAATGTTTATAAGTGGTACAATTGGTAAAAAGAATGCTCAACAATGTCATCGTAACAAGTGAATCAATTTCTATGGGGGAGCTTTTTAAACCAAAGCCTTTTAATGTTTTGGGTACATCTCATAAATGTCAATTTTATGTATCCAAAAATATTTCATGAAACTAAAATGTGGAAATTATAATGTCAATAAATAATATACATTGTTCACTAAGGCAGCTCACTCCATCTTCAACATATTTTTGGTGTCATATCATTTTTTTCTTGTAATGTAAAGTTTTAAAAATTAGTGGTATCCCACATACTGTGTTGAAGGAGAGCTATCAGAAAAACGAATTCATGTAATATCATGGTATAAATTTTCTCCCCATGGAATTTTTCATGTCCTAAATTTTAATCAATTGGTATTTCAAATACTAAGAGATTTATTATTTTAAATAAGAGGAGAAAATGTGATTAAAATGTGATCTTTAAGACTCTAAGTGTAACTCTTTCCTTCCATGGTGCAAAACAATTTTCCAATCGCGGAGCACATGTGTAGGGACAGTATTTTCAAATGACCCAGTACAAAGGTTTTATGGTTCGATCTCTATACCCAACAACCAATTAACTCACGACGTCGATGAAGTCATAAGGTGGTTAAGGTTAGGTATAAGTCTTGTGATCCAACCAGAACCGGAGGGATCTACCCAAGGACAACACATAGTTAGAAATAGCAGTCCTTAGGTATGATTGAAGATGAATGAGAATAAGGGAATAATGCCGACTAAGATTGAGCTAACACTGGAACAATCACAACAAGGTGTTAGTGATGACGTCTTGGTAAGCATTGAAGGGGTTGAAGAATGAAAAAGAAAAGTATGGATAAAGGGTGAAAACAAAGCAGCCCTCCACACACTTTAGGCAGAAACCGGGTCAATACATAATCTATTAAAATCACAATGTTGATTGTTGGTATTGAAGAATTCCTCATGGAGACCAAGTACGATAGCAATGCGGCAACCCTTCCCCATACCATTCGAGTTTCTCTCCAAAAGAAACTCGTTTCATTTGTCTGAAGAATACACACGTTATCTATTGACATATCACTTCGAGATTGTTTAATATTGAATAGGTGGTCAGTCACTCCAGCCTCCAATCGTAAAACCAAGTGCACAAATCGAGTCTAGGAGCCAAGAGAGATCAAAATAATCTCATTAGGACACAATTCAAAATACAAATTGTTATCAAATATAACATTGGGTATCAAAGATCCTAACGCATTAACCTTAAAGATCTCGCCAGAACATTCAGAGTGATACTCTTTAGTATTCACATTGACGAATGAAATTCCTCTAGAGTCAACCTCAAACAGCTCTGTGATAGGTGACTTAAAAGATTCTATATGAATTAAGCTTGTGACATCTGGATATCGATTATGGTCCAGGTAAATGAATTGACGACTAAATCAAAAGATAGTAACATCGGAGTTTCACTCTTACCGTGTGTCGCTTTGAGACTTCTCCTAAACGAGAACGGCTATAAGCTAAGAAACCCTATCAAGAAAGAATTCATAATGAATTCCTATCTCATCACAGAAGAATTTTATACGTGTTAAACTGGGAACCATTGGTTATTGCACCGGGTTCGAACGAGTGACAAAGACACTTTGTCCATATCCTTTGTTTTAACAATCAACTAACCTTTTAAATGCAGATTTAAGCGTCAGTGTTGCAACCATGTACTAGAGAAGTTGGATTCAATACCACATACTCATACTCGAGCTCTAAAAGTCAATCATTTAGCATCAAGAGTCTTGATCCTAAACTTCCTCAAAGATCTTCAAAGTCAAATCAAGAATCGTATTTTGGGGAGATTGATAGCGTTATGATCATATAAGTCAAACAAGAATGCAATAAGTATAAGTATGTCGGTCAAGAGCACAAGTTGATCAAGAAAGTCAAATCAAGATGATTCAAGTCAAGGAGATGATACAAGATGAAAGATCTTAAGAACTCAAAGTCAAAAGACAAAGGCTCATGATCAAGATCACATATACGACATCGAAAGAATGTTATCGGTCGTCTTAAGAATGAATGAACAAAGCCATTACAAATAAGAAAAGACAAAGACAAGACCAAAGAAGGCAAAAGCTCAAACATCATATCTTCAACATTGAGGAAGATAAAGTCAAATCAAGATAACCTCCATAAAGAACGTCAACGTTGGGGAGATCAAAGAAGACCTCAACATTAGGGGAGATTGTTAGCCTTAATTTTATATAAGTTGAACAAGAATGTTATCGGTCTTATTAGTCGTAATTAGTCTTGTTAAGTAATAGGCTAGTCGGGTTAAATGGGCTTGGATTGTGATCTAATGTTGTCTATGTTTCGAGCTCGAAGCCTAAGATAAGCCAAGCCTGGCCCAAGTTAGAAAGCCTATATGCCATTATGAAGGCTTAGGGTATAAATAGGACCCTCTCCACACATGGAGACGGTGTTGGTTTCCATTTCTTACATTTGTATGTATGTGTAATCATCCACCACTATCTCTTTCTTTCTAATCTAATCTTCCATCTTTGTTTCTCTCTCTACTTTCTCTCTCTAATTTTCCATTTTTCCTTTATCTCTTTTCTAGCTTATTGCTTATTAGTTGTGATATGGGTTAAGTTTTGGGATAACATGTCGCAATTAAATGCATCTGCATAAAGGATCCTTATGTTGATTATAATCTTTCTTAGGAGACAATAATGGTGATCTTAAGGAATCCTAGCTCATGGAGACTTTACTAACTTACTGCTTAATGGTTCTTTATATATTGGTAGTCCACTTGTCCAAATATTTGGGCAGGGAATCAAAATGTTATTTGCTAATACTAGGTCACCTGCTAGTCTAACTTGTTCACTAAACCAAGGGCAAAGACAACACGTTATTTGTGATCTTATTGTTCCAGATATATAAATTACAGATATAAAGAGCCATCCCGGCATCTAGCTAGCTCTATATTTTGCATTTCTAGATCCAGTTGAATGACAGGTCGCATACTTAAGCACATAACCGAGTATAAATTTATAAACTTAATCAACGATCAACGATAAATTAAACAATCGATATAAACAAACCAAACATTAAATATTCATAAACATAGCTAACACCTAAAGGTGTTAGCCGATAACCATTGTATCGAATAAAAACATAATAATCAAATCAACCAAGGTAAACTAACCGCGATAAACGAATGACACTAAAAATTGAATGATTACTAGAGTATAAATGATTACAAGGTGTTTCCTATCGAATTAAGCACTTTGCAAGACCTTTGTTGCTCTTCTTGACCTCTGAGAATCGTCTTCTGTGGTTAGGGTTTCAAAAATATAATTAAGCACACCCTAAAATTGTGTTTAGGGTTTTGTATTTATAGCCTTTTGAAATTTGGTCGATACGCCGTATCGGGTAAGTGGATACAACGTATTGGGGTTTCTTGGAGTGGGGACCAAGTTTGATATTTTCCTAGAAAATATTTTTGATAGTCTATCATCGGATCACCGAATATAATGTCTTCTGGATACGGCGTTATTATAGTCTTAAGTCTTCTGGTCCTTCTTGTTGAAAGTTCAACGGGCGCAAGATATGCTCTTTCTTCCTTTGATGGATATCGAGCGTTATGAGTTTGTCAGATCTAGTCAGATCATTGATTCTTCTTAAGCTCTAAAATACGCGCGCTCATTTTATGACTATTTTTACCAATTGCTCCATATTCACTTCAAATAACTAATATAAGCAATTAAGTACCAATTCATGCATAAATAATGTAAAACAAGCAATTTAGATGGAATAAATGATGCTATAAAATAGACGTTATTTGATGTCATCAAATATTCCCCCACTTGAATCCTACTTGTCCTCAAGTAGACTTTAGAAAACTTACAAAAATGTATCCCAACCTGAGTTTAGGACTTTTTTATTAAGCACTTTTTCGTTAGATTACTAGCACACAACCAAACACCTCACAAACAGGAAAGATGAAAACAGTCAAATCACTTAACTAATCTATGTAGGTAACAATGCTAACTAATATTTTCGCATAATTTCGCTAGTTGTGAATAAGTTTCTATCATAGGCTTGGCAATGATACACATCTCCACCACTAAAGCTAAGGAGTAATAAGTTTAAAAGGGTAAATTAGTTTTAAAGGTTTAAGGGTTTGATCCCTTTTTCTAATATCTATCGATACCAATATTCCTGAAAAGGTGACAAAATCACATGTATACATCCATAACGATGGAATAGACACATATGATTGCTTTCAAACCTTAACTCGAATAAGCTAAAGAATAAGATTAGTAGTCTTCACAAAATAGGCGTATTAAACCATCCTAGGGCGACAATACCACATATACACATCCATACGATGGAATAAGACATACATGATTGCAATCATTCTCCCACTCGAGTAAAACAAAGGGTTAGGACGAAGAGTGATATAGGGTATGGATCTTCTAATCCTTCACCAATAGTAATAAACTAACAAGGTGGACAAAACCACACATACATGGCCGTAACGATAGAATAGACATGCGTGATTGCTCGCATCCTCATTCGAGTAAGACCAAAGGATAAGAATTAGAAAAGGGAAAATAATTGGTGTTAAATAAAAAGAACAAAACAAATAGATTAAGTCCAAACAGATAAGGTATAAAGTTGCTAGTTACTTTCCCGACCATCCTTTGAAAAAGACATAAAATGATAAGCTAACTCACTAACACGGAACAATCAACGCTTTGGAAGACACGAATTAGACTCAGAAAATGTCTTGATCAATAGATCAATGAAAACAAACCTTAGTTAGCATTCCCATAACGGTCAACTCCCAATCATCCCAATTACAATTCTAGTGGTAATTTTTACCACTTTATACATACTAATACATAGTTGGTTTATAATACGTACCAACTCTAATACAACAAACTCTACAAACTACTTTTTTGTATTTTTCTGATTTTTTTTATACTAAGAACTGAAAAGTAAATCTAATGTGTAGAATTTCACCATCTCATGACTATGATAAATCTGAATAATTGATATCCGATCATAATAAGGAAGTAGTAAAAATACACGAGCAAACTACTACTTTTACATTCTCATTGTATTATGCAATTTCCTGACCTAACCATGGATAGAAAATCAACACGTGCTCAATTATGTTGTGCAATTTTCCGACCATACCGGAGATAGAAAATTAGCATCTCGACACAAGAAATACAATACTTTACACAAAAGCAACTAGCAACAAAAAAAGAAAAAGGACTTAATCTAATAGGGTAGGCTTAAGTGTAAAGGTGTAACGAAACAAATATATGTGGTGTATGAAAAGAAAGGAATGGCCCAGTAGGTTTTTCTAGGGGTATCTTACTCTAAAAATAAGAGTAAACAAAGGGTTTATACAAGGGGTTAACTAACTAGTGTAGTTAGTTAATATAATAACATGTATAGGCTTTTTGGTGTAATCCTAAAAAATTTCCAATTTAAAAATGTCACTCCATATATTAAAAATAGTGCTTGTTATTGTGGTCTTGAGTAGATATACCAAGCCAAGTTCTAAAGTTTACAACATACACGACACACTTATATTTTTGTGAAATTTAGGTAATCATTTAGAAACGGATAAGGCTAAATTCTCACAATATCTAAACAAGGGTTATGTGTGTGGTGTCATGCAACTAATAATTTCACGAAAGTATGCTAATTTTTTTTTTAATTTTGGCATAAATTAATCATTTTATTGTGAAAACATGGATAAGTAAGCCTTCTAATTCTCCTCCCCTAACTTGAGATATACAACGACCTCGTTGTATAAATATAACATTAAAAATAGGAAATTAAAAGAATTAGAACGAGAAACTCCCATGAGATTTGCTTGGTATGATCCTCCATGTTGTGTTTATAAGCAAGATTGTGTGTGCGAAAGCGGGACTGAATACCAGCATGGCAACGACACATGTATAATTCCAGAAGATAAGCATCCTACCAGATTCATCTTTTTGTCCAGAAGGTCCTGTGTAAAATATAAGAAAACAAATGCAATTCTATCTCCATGTATTCGTTGGTTAGATTTGAAATAAAAAATTCTAAAACTGTAAAGGAAGTCGATACGTCGTATTAGGATAAGTTGTATTGAGACCTGTAATCAAAATCCTAAGTACGGGTCAGTCGCCTAATACGTTGTACTCGTTTAACGAATACGCCGTATAAACTAAACTGACAATAATGTTTAAAGTGTAGAAAAATAAAGACTAGATAACGTCCAGATAGTCAATACGCCGTATCTATTAAGGTTGGATGCGCCGTATCGACAGTCTAGGAAGACAGACTCGATAAAAATTGAAAATTACATTCCGGGTTGTCTCCCGGCAAGCACTTTTGTTTACAAAAAAGTCTTTTAGTTAAACTTGCCCCAGTTTTATCCCATCCTTATAAAACAGCTTGGGGTCGAACGGGATGCCAAATGGCACATATAAATTTTTAATAAGATTTATTGGCATCCCTTTGTTGAGAAAATTCCAAGTCACGATATTAATACATAATCCCTTGATAAAAGTTTTAGCAGGGAAAAATTTGGTAATTGTATCATGACTTGTTTTCAAAAGTTTATTTGACCCTTGTGCATAGGTACCGATATTGATACTTATTACATTAGGTAATTGTACATAGATAGATCCCCTGAAAATTGTTTGACATCGATTTTATCATCATTATCATTGTTCGTGTGCAATTTTGAATCATTGACAGAATATATGTTAAAAGAAAATAAATCATTAAAGGATATAACATTATATTCCTTGTCATTATATTTGGACAACGATGTTTCATCTTTTAAATTAATTTCATCGACATGATGAGGACTTACAGTGGGTTCAGATGAGAAACCTGATTTAGATGCCATGCATCATTGTAGACTATAGCTGAGAATTCTGTTTCAAACAATCTGAGGTAGTAAACATCTTCATCATCCCAGATCTTACCATACGTAGTTGTTTCCAGTTATACTCCTTGCCGTTTCTAAGAGCTCTCTTAGTTTCAAGCCAAACATATTCCTCCATAGTAATATTGGGATCGTCCATTTCCTGTAATAAATTTGCTACGAAAAAAAAGGTCAAATAGACTAATACAACATATTCAGTAAACTGAATACGTCGTATTGATCTTTGGATTCGAATATGCTGTATTGGTTTAGAAAAAAAATTATACGCCGTATTCAGACTCAGAAAATTACGGAAGACAGTAATAATGCAGAAAACACACAAACACACAATATGCAAAATATACAATGCAAAAATCAAACACACAAATATGAAAATTAATCTAAACTAAATTACTAATAAACAAGAATTAAACAATTTCAGTCACCGGAAACGACGCCAAAAACTTGATGTGTCGTCGTGTGTAGGTATTTTATGTTATCAAGTTTTACTATTTATATTTTGCCTACTTTTCCTAAAACAACACTAACGGGTAGTGTACCCGATAAGTTGTAGCTTCGTTGGTAAGTAGGGTGTCGATCACTAAGATCGAGCACTTAAACTCTTAATTCTATCGGTATTTTAGTTATCTATGTTAGTTCTAATATATGTTAAACCTAATTCTAATTCTAACGGTTGAAGGGGTTTTCAGTCTGAGAGACTGACACAGGTTTTGGTGGTAACTTAACTCTACTTTCGCTACGAAAATGCACGAAAGGTAATAATTAAGAGGTAGAAGAGTGGTCAAGCCTATTGTAAGGAAACTATGTTAACCATGATTAATCTAATAAAAGCGCAGGTTTGTTTATTTAGTGCAAATGTGCAATGATTGACTTATCTCGAGGTGGCATATCATTCCTAGATTTAGGCGGGCCTTCTTCCTAAAACCTAGATACGCTAATTATGTCACAATTAAACGCATCCGCATAAAGCATCCTTATGTTGATTATAATCTCTCTTAGGAGACAATAATGGTGATCTTATGGAATCCTATCTCATGGAGACTTTACTAACTTACTGCTTAACGGTTCTTTATATACTGGTAGTCCACTTGTCCAGATCTTCGAGCAGGGAATCAGAACGTTATTTGTTAATACTAGGTCACCTACTAGTCTAACTTGTTCACTAAACCAAGGGCAAAGACAACACATTATTTGTGATCTTATTGTTCTAGATTCATAAATTACAGATATGGAGAGCCATCCCGGCATCTAGCTAGCTTTATATTTTGCATTCCTAGATCTAGTTGAATGATAGGTCGCATACTTAAGCACATAAGCGAGTATAAATTTATAAACATAATCAACGATCAACGATAAATTAAGCAATCGATATAAACAAACGAAACATTAAATCTTCATAAACATGGCTAACACCTAAAGGTGTTAGCCGATAACCATTATATCGAATACAAACATAATAATCAAATCAACCAAGGTAAACTAACCGCGATAAATGAATGACACCAAAAATTGAATGATTACTAGAGTATAGATGATTGCAAGGTGTTTCCTATCGAATTAAGCACTTTACCAGACCTTTGTTGCTCTTCTTGACCTCTAAGAATCGTCTTCTGTGGTTAGGGTTTTGAAAATATAATTAAGCACACCCTAAAATCGTGTTTAGGGTTTTGTATTTATAGCCTTCTGAAATTTGGTTGATACGCCGTATCGGGTAAGTGGATACGGCGTATTAGGGTTTCTTAGAGTGGGGACCACGTTTGATATCTTCCAGAATATTCTTTGAGCTTATCCGTGGATACGGCGTATAATGTCTTCTTGATACGGCGTATAAGTCTTTAAGTCTTTGTAGTCTCTTGTGAAGTTCAGGCGCATATACGCCGCATCTTCCTTGATGGATACGGTGTATGAGTTGTCAAATCAGCAGATTCTTGATTTCTTCGTTTATGCTCCAAAATGTGCGTCTTTTAGTTAATCTTCACCAATTGCTCCATGTTTACTGCAAATAACTAATATAAGCAATTAAGTACCAATTCATGCATAAAAATGTAAAACGAGCAATTTAGATGGAATAAATGATGCTAAAAAATAGACGTTATTTGATGTCATCGCATATCAACCCTGCAAATACTCAATACGACAAGTACTACGAAATAATATTATTAAATAAAACTTCCTAAATTAAAATAGAGTACTTAAAACATAATTTAAAACATCCTATGAAATAACATGAGAAAAATAATTAGCTAATAGTATTCGACACACATAGGAGTTTTAAGAGAAAACTTGATCATATGATCAATCATCCATGTCATCACCACTTTCCACACAATTCTCCGAACGCACCATCAAGTAACTCATCTCCTCATCATCATCATCAACTTGAACTCCTCTCGAGGATCCTCCAACCTCATAACCTGAACTTAGAGCAATAGAATTACCTATATAGCTTGGCATAGTACCCGCAAAATAATCATCCCCAGGTGCTCCATATTTTCCTCCTTCATAAGATCGAATACCCATGTCGGGGGTAATGCGTGTAAGGGTGTGGGTAAGGTACATAAGGATAAGGGTATGGTGGAACGTTTGGTGGCTCATAAGTAGGGTAAGTGTAGTCGGCTTGGTCGGCCAAATGGTGAAGAATAGGCATAGAATGCTCGAGCATGTAGTTATTCCTCATAAGCATCGAATCTCTCCACACGTCCCTACACTCAGTTTCATTTAAACTTGCATTCCAATTACCCCAACTCGAGTTTAAACCACTTGGTCCACTCCTTTGCTCATTTCCTACTCTAGGTGGTTGTTCTAAAAGTACCGTTCGCCTCAACCTCTAATTTTCTCTATCAAGCTCTTTTGCGAACATCTTGTCAGTCCATTAAATTTTGCTGAATAAAGTTATCAGCGTCTTGTTTAGAACTGGTTTATTAAATCTTAAATCTTTTCTTGGTCACACAAACGGTTAACACAAATTTAATCTCGGGACGAGATTTCTTTAAGGGGTAGGTACTGTAACATCCGGCAATTTTTGAAATTTTAAATGACTATTTTACCCTTTGACTTTTTGGGTCTGACTTGACTTTTTGACTTTTGGTCTTTTATTGTCACATAAAAGCGATTACTGCGTAACCGGTAAAATTTTCAGAACATATTTTAAATAATAAATCATATTTATTATTACATCTCTCATGTGCAAGTTATTTTTAACTTATTTGACTTGAAAACGAAAAAGATATATGTTATTCCTAAGCTGACTTATCAAAAACGACCCACTAAATCACGTTTTCACAACTCGGACTCTAAAGCAATTTGATGTAAAACGACATTCCGGACAACTTTTTAGTTTTGCCCGAGACCCGAAAACAAGCAGAAAATGACCTAAATACCCTCGCAAGATTTTAGAATCAAGAACAAAGCGTACCGACAGGAAAATAATTAAATTATATTTAATTAACACTTTTATTAAATAAAAATATTTAATAAATTATTTATCATTTTATTCAGTAACGTTTGTTAAAGACGCAAACATTCAAGTAAAAGATCATTTTATGGACAAAGTTTATCAGTAATATACAAATAAATAATAAATGTTTTAAATAAATTTTATAAAACGTTTATGAAATACTATTAAGTAAATACTCATTTTTATAGGAAAAATGATTCGGAAAACAATGGCGCAAGTTTCGTGTTTTGAATCGTCCGTTAAGTAGTCCAAACGAGTCCCGAACCATTATATAACAAAAGTTACAATTTTGGTCCCTATGATAACATTTACATCATGTACCCTCAAACTATAATACACTTGTCACAAATTTTTATAATTTCCGTATATATATACAAAGTATATTTAGGGTTTCATTTTTTTTTATAAAACACACATATGCATCTCTCTCATTTTTCCGGCAGCCACCCTGCCACTCTGGCCAACCGCCGCCGGAAAACTTTTCCGGCGAGTTTTCCGGCCGAGCTCCAAAACACTCCCCACCACCTGATCTACTCGATCCACTAGTCCACGCGCCCTCTCCATCACCACCATCCATTCACCGCCACTGCCACCGTCACCCCGCTGTCACCACGTCACCACCATGGCTGCCACCTCGCCACAATCTCCGAACGTCATCGTCACTACCCACCGACGACATCATCAACACCATTTCCACCTCTACGTCGACTCCACCATCGTCACCCCTACCATCACGCCACACCACCACCTCCAAGGGTGCGTCTGGTTAGTCTCAGCACCAGCAAGGGTGCATTGGGTTTGACAAACGAACCACAAGGGTGCGGGTGGTTATAAACCACCAGTATAGGGTTCGTTTGGTTTTTATATTAACACCGAAAGGGTGCGTTTGGTTCTGTCTCCAGCAACCCAGGGTGCGTTGGGTTTTCATAGAAAAGGGTGCGTTTGGTTTTACTCAGATTAGGGTGCGTTTGGTGTTTATGACACCCAAAAGGGTGCGTTTGATTTAATGGTAGCACAAGGGTGCGTTTGGTTATTAAAATAGCACCAAAGGTGAGTTTGGCTGTGCATAAACACCAACAAGGTGCGTTTGGTTTTGTATAAAACAGATTAGGGTGCGTTTGGTGGATATAGAAACAGGAAACGGGTGCGTTTGGTTTCATAAAACGACCAAAGGGTGCGTTTTGTTAGATATGAGTAAAAGACTCGGTCACCCCGTTTATTTATTGTTTATAATAGTTCGTAGTTTAATAGTTAATCGTATGTCTTTCGGTTTTAAGCCGGGTACTAATACCCGGTATTTTGTAAAAACTATATAAGCCTCTTCCAACTTTGGAAGAGGCAAGCTAGTCATTATTTTCCATTTACAAAGAAACACATTTTCTCTCTCTAGAATATTCTCTCTAGTGTTTCTCTCTCTAGAAACTAGCTAAACCACTCGAATCATCACCCGTGTTATGATTTAAACGATCCTACAATTGGTATCAGAGCCTGGTGGATTCGTGTTTGATTTGTGTGGTTATATATCAAATTTCGTGGCTCATTTTGAAGAAAAAAACCACGGCTCACTTTTGATTTTGGGCTTATTGTTTGTTAATCTTGCTCTCTACTTGTTCTACACATCAAAAGGTTAGAGTGTTACAAATTTCGTGGCTAATACAAGCTCCTAGTTCGAATTATAAGCTTTTAAAGCTTAGTGTTCTTCGTGGAGGGTTGCTTCATATTGGACGATTCTCAAAGAAATACGAGTTAAGGTGTGTTTAATCGTCATATACACACTTAATATTGTATGTTGTAACCTAGTTTCGTGGTTAAAAAGATAATATGGCTTGATTTTGCTTAATTCGTCCAAGTGTTCTTCGTGGAGAGTTGGTTAAAATATCATTTTCTAGCCGGCGGTTTGACAAAAGGTAGGGACAAGATCCAAAATTTTAGGAAAAAGTCAAAGGCGGTTTGATTATTATATTGGTGGCGATTTGCTTTAGTTCACGGCGGTTTGCTACTCTGTGATGGCAGTTTGACAGGTTAGACGGTGAGTTGATTATTTTATTAAGCAAAATGAACCGTTACCATGGCCAAAATTTGATATCCAAGGCGGGTTGATTATAAAATTACACGGCGGTTTGAGTTTCTCTTAGCCGGCGAGTTGACAAAGTTCACGGCGGTTTACCTGACATAATACATGGCGATTTACTTAAGGCGGTTTGCTAAACCTCACGGCGAGTTAAGTAATCAGGCAGCGGTTTGCTTATTATTTTACTAGTGGCAGTTTGCTCAACTCCAAATGGCAGCGGTTTGCTAAATATCATTTAGCGGCGGTTTGATTTGTTAATACACGGCGGTTTGGTCATTTTCAGTGGCGGTTTGCTTAGGTTTTTGGCGATGGTTTGAGTACATTAAGGGTGGCGGTTTGCTTACATATTAAAGGAAAATATTCACTTTAGGCAAATTGGACTTTGAACTTTA